>WNLO01000101.1:0-36759 GCA_021398005.1 Sporothrix luriei | reverse complement strand
GGCATACCGGCATTACCGGCATTACCGGCATTACCGGCATTGCTGGCATTGCTGGCATTGCTGACACCATTGGAAGGGCTGCCAGATGCGGCCGTCCACAAACTGATAATGCAAAGCTGCGACGTCGACCTCGTCTCATTGGCTGCCGCGCATCAAAAGAGGCTCTGCAGCTGCATGGGCTCTGCGTTGGCAAAATCCTCCTCACAGCCTTTCTCCAGTCCTCACCGCAACTGTCCAGGCGAATCAAATAAACTGTAGAAACAAATAAACAAGAGACTTGCAATGTCACCTGCATTGGCGTGCTGCGCGTGGAGGCTGTTGTTGGCTGCAAATTCGGCCTCTGCCCCCCCCCAAGACGCTCTGCCGCAAGAGGCACCCTGCTGGCGTGCTGGCGGTCCCCTAATGCAAGCCGATGCAGGTCGATGCAGGTCGATACAAGTTGGATGCATCGTTTGCTGCAGGCTTCTGCAGGTGGACCGCACCTTCCTGCACGTCGTCTGCAAGTGTTTTGGACAGCACGGGCAGTCTTCACCTGCACCTCTCTGCTCTGGGGGGTGCTCACATTTACGCTGGGCGGGGTTGCTGGCCCCCCATATGGTCCTCCCAGTGGCTCTTTCCTCGTTCTTCTTTCCTCTTTCTCCTTCCTTTCCGTCGTGTGTTGTCTTGGCTGTCTTGGCTGTCTTGGCCCTCGTTCTACCCCTGTCCATCAGTGCCACACGAGCGCACGTTCCTTGGCCGCCCCATGCAGGAACCAGGTTCGCGACTTACTCCGTAGACCAGGAAGGAAAGAGAGGGGGGCCATTTGAGGCCTTGTGACCGGCGGAACCCCTCTTTCTGCCTCTTTGTGTCGTCGTTCGCTATCGATGTATTGGACTCAACGATGTACTTCGTATATCGTAATGTGGAGCGGGTTTTATTGATTTTTTTGACAGAGTCAGTAAGCAGCTGTCGTAGCGGCGTCTGTCGCCACGATCACGGCCATGGCAGGCGAACGTCTCCGCATGCATTCGATGGTGCTTTTGTTGAGAAAGATGCGGTGAAGTAGAGACCACCGGGACGGCCAACGCCGTTGATGCTTGTCGGCCTATCGAGGTGGGCTGATATCCGTCGTAAGATACGCCGCAGTATCTTATTCAGCTCGCGACGGCCACTATCAGCATCTGCATGGGCCCATGAGCCCATGTGTGCGTCACGTTGCATCGGTGATCATCGAAACATCGGCGTCTGGCAGTTGCGCCGCAATTGGAAGTCGCCGACGGGACGTGAAGCGGTGACAAGATGCCGAAGCGGAAAGAGCGCCCAGAACGTGCGCGATCTGGTCCTGACAGCAGGTGCCCGCGTGCTGATTGTCCTTACCAGAGGCCGTAAAGCTGCCCCTAAATGTCTGCTGCCAAGGTGGCCTGTCGCCAAAACATCCTGGACAGCCGGAACACCCTGGCACCCTGAACAAATCCTCGCCCAGGCCCGCTGATCGACCCGCCGCCATACTCCGTAGGCAGTCGAGCCAGGCCCGCCTTGGTAGAGCTTCGTAAGTAATTAATGACGTCGCAGTCAGGTAGACGGCGGGCTCTTTCTGTTTTTGGAGCTTTCCCTTTTACCTCTCCATTTGTTATGGTCGCGCCTTCCTCAGCTCCACCCGCCGCAAGAAACACCGTCCGACTGCACTGTCTGGCTCAGCCCACTCGCTGTTTTGTCCCCTTTTGTTTTTCTTTTTTCCTCTGCGATCGTGCACATCTCACTCGCCTCGTCTCTACAATCGTCAACGCAGCAAGCTCGTTATTCTGCCAATATCCCATCCCTCGTCAAACCTCATCGAGCTTCCCTCTGGGTCTGGGTCCAATTACGGCGTCCTAGCTTTGTTCCTTTTGGCCTTTTTGTGTCTTTTTCTCTTTTCGTCATTTTCTTCTTTTCGTCTTGTCCGTCTCTTTTTCGTCTTTTCATGACGCATTCTTTTTTCACTTTTCCTCTTTACGATTCCCCCTCCTTCGAGCTCGGCAGCACCTGTCCTCGCCGCCTGTCCTTTTGCCGTACATCACGGGGACACTTTTAAAATTAAAACCACCATTTTACCGCTTTCAGAGCTCCCTTGCTTCGCTTGCCATGAGAGCTTTTTCACCTCAATTGCTATTGCAGTCTCCGCGGCCCCGTCCACGAGACCCTCTTTTGTCTCTCCTCTTTGCTACCTTTGCTGTCTGCACGACGTGCACCATAGCACTCCGGCTCCCATGTCTCTCGTCTGCTCTCCCTTGTCACGCTTTACTGGAATCAGCATCTCGCCTTTCTCTGCTTTTCAAAGTAAATATGCCTCACGTTGCTGGGCGGGGCATTTTTTCTGTATCCTCTCCTCTCCTCAGCTGCCTTGGGCTGCCGTTACCATCTGAGTGCCAACTTGCTTCACTAACGCTTCCCCTCTTCGCGGAGAACCAAAAGGTAATTACTCTCGTACCGCGCACTCTCGCACTCTTGCTCTCATCTCCCTTGTCATCCTTTCCTCTCTCGCCGTCTTCGCTCTCATGGTGATCCTTGTCGCTGCATACTTGCCATGTCTCACCTGCGTTTTGGCACCAAACCGATGGCTCGTGTTCACCGTCTTTTTTCTCATTTTCTCGTTTTTCTCGCCGTCTTCAGATTATTGTCCTGGCCCGACCTTGCCGCCATTAATATTCCATTGTCAGGAAAAGGGTGTGAAGGAACGGGCAGCGGCGGGACGTGCCAGCGACAGTGAGACAGGAACAAAAACAAGAGCCTAAAGGACTTCCGGAGAAGAAAGACACAAAACGAGAAAGGAAAAGGCTCGTCGACAGGCGCAAGAGGCAACTAACCTGTCTCACATCGACGCACTAGACCAGGGGCCTGTCAATATTGACTGCCAATTTTGACTGCCAATTGTTTTCAATTGTTTGCAATTGTCTTGCCTGCGCGCCCGTTCCAAAAGGTTCTCGGCGTCAACAATACAGCCGTTGCTGGCCAAAATGCAAGACAGTCCGTCAGGGGTCGACTGAGACAGCAGACGAAAACAGGGCACAACCAGAAGCGCCCACGACAAAACCCCAAAACAGACGCACTTATGCAGCCAAAACAGGCCATTGACCGTTTGATCGCGTGGCGCGGGAAGGGGAAGTGGCAAAAGAAAGTAAAATTCGACGAGAAAAGGAAGACGAGAAAGGGCAGAAATTTCTCCGCAAACGGTCTCGTGGTTGACGGCCAGGATCACGAACCCCTGTGGTTTTCTCTTTTGTCCTTGTTTGTTCGTCTTCCCTTCTCAATATCCCCCTCAACCTCTTACCCTCATTTCTTTTTTCGTGCTTCCCACCACCATTTCTGCGCATCTCGCTCTAGACGGCAGGCCTGCTCTATTTCCTTCTTCTACGGCATACTCCGTACTGCACGTCTCTTTTGTGATGCATCACAACACGCCGCGTGACCACCTTGAGAAGCAGGGGTTCTGCTGTGCTACTTTTCGAACTATACTTTGTACGGAGTACCGCGCACATTAAACGGGTCCTTTCGGCATACCGGGCATCGTCGGCTCTCAACCTGGTCAACATCCTTGACGGCCCTCTCGGCTTTGATTAGCAATACGACCTGCTGTAACACTGGACTCGATCCGCTGCAGAAAGAGACGACAGAACACTCACAGACGAGGAGGGCACGCAGAAATAAAAAACGGCTCGACTCGAACGACGTTTCGTTGTTTGCAGCCATCGGCAGGGGTTTGACAGGCGGTCTGCACTCCCCGGCCTCTGCTTTGAGTGCTCGCAGCGGTGTGTTTGACAGTGCAACGCTGCACCGCAAGAAAAGAAACACGACGTGCGAAGTATGGCGGCTGGGCGTTTCGTTTCCACCGTCATTATTACAGGCCACTGCTACACTCCACTGATACAGGGCCTGCCGAAAGCCTCACAAGCCTCGCTACGTTGTCCACTTTTCTCGGCAACAAACGGAAAATTGCCCGATTTGGCTATCCGAGGGAAGGATCGCTGCCACTGACAGCCACACTCGCCTTCGTAACGGCATCCAACACGGACCACAAACAAATTTCACTGGTGATGTCACAACAGACGGGCGTTGTCGACCGCGGTACATACCACCATGGCATCCGGACTCTTGATATCGTGTTGCATTTTTGCGACGTCGCCTGTCTACTTTTGGCTCTTGTTCATTCTTTCTTCTTTTCTCGCCCGTCAACCGTTTTCTTCTATTGCTCAATACTTGGCTTCGATTGTCTTGTCCTTGGGCGCTTGGGTCCCGCTACTGCATGTCTCGCCATCCCCCGTAGAAGAAAACGAGATCAAAGAGACACCGGAATTCAAACAAGAACGGCAAGGCTCAAGTCTGTCCACCGCCGCTCCTCATTTTAATTTTCCTTCCTTTTCTTCTTTCCCACGTTTCTTTGGACTTCGAGAGTTACATTGTACTTTGTTCCCCCTTCTATTACCACATTCCTCTCTCTAACGCTCGTCTGTCTCGCCGCGTTGCGTCCTGTCTTGCGGTGCGACCGAAGCCGTTTCCCTGACTATCGTCCATCCCTCGCGTCCGAAGTGATCGGCATTGTCTCAGGCGAGGTCGAGAGCCACGCACACAGCAGTGGCACTGTCCACGCTATCTGGTTATGTTGATGACACTCCACTTTTTATTAATTTTGGAGTACGACGTACTACATCGTAACTGCTGACCTCGACCCATGTCATTGTGGCTGGCTTGCTGGCCTGTTCTTCTCTTGATGTCGGCACTCCGGCAGACACATGGCAGGATAAGTAGAAAAAGGCAAAAGTGTACATCGTAGAAGTAGCAACAACCACAGGCTGGGAAACGTGGTTGAAATAGCCTCTACGTCGTACGTCGTATGCTCTGTAATACTGTGCTCCATAACGTATCACCACCTTGTTCCTCAGAGCGACCTTGCGATGGTACTCTGGAAGCCAAACACTCCGCGACAACCGACATGCAGTCAGCTTCGACTGCCACACTCGCACAACCTGTAACCTTTACCACTGTCCATCAGTGTCCTTTCATCAAAAGCTACGATGTATGGACTCGATCCAACACACTTCGTTTCAAGTCCACATTGTCCACGTTGCGGTCCTCCTCTTTGTGAATTTGCTCTTGTTTCGATGCCCTTGAAACGTCTAATCTTCATTTCCTGGTTATCTTCGTGGTCTATCTTTTCTATTTTCCAATTCTATTTACAGAGCAAACGCATCACGATAACAGCCGCCTCGCATGCGCGGCACATATTTCAAAATAATTGTACTCCGTATCGTACCTGGATGAGTGGAGCACCGCACTGAAACGGGCATGAACCGGCCAGGTCACTGGGCGACCAATCAGCGCTCAATGCACAAGTCCTATCAGCCAAGATGCAACCCGGTCGTGTTTACAGCAACCACGGAGAAGGACACCAAGACATGGTGTGCGTGACAATCTATATTGTACCTTGCAGTGTGGTCGATTCGACTCTGACAAATTTAGAGGAGCTGTGGCGTAAATGCAGCGGCAATGACAGGACGTGGAAGAGGACGGGGAAAGGATCAAAAAAGGCACCGAGTCCATCACCAACCGACGGGCGTCAGATAAAGTGGTATGACACAACCACCGAAGTGCAATCTATTGTATTTAGATGGGCAGTTAATTGTGGAAACAGTGCTCTCAGACACCGGCTGCAAACACCACTGTAGTTTCCATCCTGCGTCATCCGTCATCCATGCTCCATCCTACATTCCGCGGCATCCGTTGCTGCACCCTCCATCGTCTCCGCAGACTCCCGGGTTGTGACAAATACTCGCACAGCGCACGTCCCCTTGACACTTGCGCTGCCTCGTTTTCTTCCCCCCACCAAGGGAGTCTGCATTTTGTATTAATAAACGAGGGAAAATCAAATATATCCTGACCACAGAATCGTCATCGGCGGTCGTGATAAGGGAAATGGAGTACGGCCGGCGCACAGATCGGACAACAGAACGGACAATTTCCATCGTAATCCTTCTTGATGACAATTGTCGTCGTTACGCCTGGCAATGGAGCGCTGTATTGTTTCGCCTGTTGACCTGCTTTTCACGATGGATTGACGGGGACGTCATCGCCAAACAATCGCCGATCGTTCCTTCCTGCCCTGCTTACCCCTCTGTCTCCACGATCGCCCGCTAAGCACTTGCTGATTCCATCGTATCTCGAAAGGTCAGGCAGGTACGAAGTACGTGGCGGCGACTGCACGAAATAGCCCAAACTTTGGTTCGGTTCATGGCAGGTACGATGTACGGATCGGCCACTACGATGCACCTCGCTCTTTCCCTGTTCCTTCCTGCCCGGGTTCCTGGCTGGTTCCCCTCTTTCCAGGCTGTTCATCTGACGCTAAACGCCAACCCCCCCGCGGACAACAAGCCCACCACCCCCACCTCGTATCTATTCTTGTCTCGCCGGCTCATGTTGCTCTTTCCTTCATCGGCATCTCGTCACTTCTGTGTGCTTTCTTTGTACGATGTATGTCCGCTCTTTCCTCTTTCCTTGGCCCGGCACTGCCCGCCCTGCCCGCCCTGCGCCGCCGGACAACCACTGCCCAGACGGTCTTGGCTGCTCGCGCGTCCCTTCCCACGTACACGCAACACTGCACTTTGATAGCCTCACCGCCGCCTTTTCATTAAACTGCGCCGTCATCGTACAGTCTCGTACCAGTGCGCCGTATATTGTTTTGCATTTGTATTCCTGATGTTCATTATATTCATTCATATCCGGTCTACTCTGTCCTCTGTATATGTGTGTGATAGTATGTGCGTGCTGCGCCATATATGCAAACAAACGCAAGGACCTTGCGAAACAAAATATACAATCAAATGAAATGAAAATAAAATGCGACCTCCCGAAAATGCAGCAAGGCCCGCCAACGCTACCACCGTCATCGCGCTGCACACCCGCTACCAGTGTGGCGCCCAACCAATGTACATCGCCGACAGGTTCGTCGCCTCCGTCGCCTGCTTGATCAGCTCCCGCGCCTGGCCCTCCACGCCCAGCGGGATCGTCTCCTCCAACAGCAGGCCGTTAATCCGCCGCTTGATGTTCTTCACCACGCTCTGCGGGTCCAGCTTGACCACCGGTGGCGGTTTTGCTCGCGCCGCCGCGTGGTGCTGGTGTCCGCCCCGCGGGTCGGCCTGCAGGTCCAGCGTCGGGTCGTGGATGAACGCCTCCAGCACCGCCAGCAGCGTCTCTTCCTGCTCGCGCATCATCTGCAGCGTCAGCTCGCACGACCGCTGGAACGGGCCTCGGTCGTCACAGATGCCCATCGCCGCCCGCATGTTCTGCGTCAGCCGGAACGGCACCGTCTCCGGCTGCGTAAACAGCTTGCCCTTTTCAAACAGACAGTTGAAGTCCACGTGCATCACCCCGCCGCTGTCCTGGTCCACCAGCACGTTTTCGCAATGCCGGTCGCCCAGTCCCAGCACCGCCCCTGCCATCGACATCACGGCCGCCGACCGCGTAAACTGCAGCCGTGCCGTAAACCACACGGCTGGGTACGGGAACCGCCGCATGAACCACTCTTGCAAGACCGGTGGGAACGCAGGCAGCACCGTGGCCGTAAACACGTGCACCCGTTGTCGCGGCGTGCCCGCCTCCGTCAGCATCTTTTGGATCTCGAGTGGTTCCGGCGGCCGCGGCTGCACCTGCGAGCGCCGCAAGTCGTAGTACGGCCGCAGGATTTCGCGCAGCGTCTTGAGGCCAAGCACCCATTCGATGATGCCGCAGTCCTCGTTGAGTGGCGTCACGGCGTACGTCCGTATCGACAGCTGCCGCCGCGTCGCCTCTGTATCCTTGCGTAGCGCCTGGTTGATTTGCGCGTTGGCCTCCATGATCCGCTGGTCTGTCCGCATGTCGTCCTTGGGTTTCAGCATAATGTCGTAGAGACGGCCGTCCGAGCCCCGGATCGTCAGCTTGCGCGGCTGCGCCAGCGACCCCAGGATCAGCACCTCGTCCATGAACGCATGGATCGTAATCACGTCCGACGAAAAGGCATTGTGCGTCAGCAGCGCCATCGCCGTCGCACTGTTGCTGACCTCCCCGGTCGAATGTGCCGTCGCTACCACGGCCGGCGACGACACACCCGACGCGCCGCCCACCACAGTGCTCGAGTCCGCAATCCGCCCCGGCATCGCCGCCGTCAGACACCGCGCAATTGGCACCACCAGGTCGATCGGGTCGTTCATGCGGAAGTTCATGTCGCGCTGCAAGCTGGCAGCCTTGGTCGCGCTGTTCGCCCGGTAGTTGCCCTTGCGTCCGACTTTGACCAGGTCGTCCGCCAGGGTGATGCCCGCCCGCAGTATGTGCTTCAGGCTCGCCGTTGCCCCCGGCTGCGCCGTCAGCGCCTTGATCAGCCGCGCCGCCGGCTTCTTTATCGGGTGGTCCTTGGGCCGCGTCGTCATCACCCCAAACACACTCCACGACGCCTGCTGCGGGTATGCCTGCACCACCTTGGTGATGATTTGGTCCAGCACAAAGCACACCTCCTTGTGCGGGTGGTTGATGCGCGCAACCAGCTGCGGAAGCGCCGTGTAGAAGATAAACGGCGGCAGTCGCTGAACTTGTCGCAGCAGCCGTCGGTGCAGACCCGTCAGCACCTCCGTGCGCCGCTGGACGAGGTCATCCGCCACCGCCGCTTTGCCGTCTGGCGCCTTGTGAATCTGCGACCCGAGCCCGAGCCACACCGTCAGAAACCGGGGCAGTGTCGTGTGCAGGTACTTGGTGCCGAGCCGTGCCGCGCGTAGGTAGCTTTCGATCTCGAGGCGCGCGAGCTCGCCCATCAAGAACAAGTCGCTCTGTTCGTCCGGCTTGAGCGCCTGTTCGGATTCGAGCACTTTCTTGTAATGCCGCCCCAGGAAGTAGTGGCTTTTCTCCCACTCGTTGTACTTGCTCGACAGCTCCTTGTAGCTCTCGCGCAGAACCGGCCGCGACGTTTCGCCGCTCGCATCCAGCCACCGCGTCAACAGCAGACCCGCCCGTGCAGCGAGCGGCGCCGCCTCGTGAATCGACCACTTCTGCCCAAACGACCCGGTTCCAGGCTCGCTCACGCCGCCGATGCCGCCGCTGCCGCCGCTGCCGCCGCCGTCGCCCTCGTTGCTCGGCAGGCCGCGACTGATGGCCAGCCGCAGGTCCGCAATGGCCTGGTGCTTGCCGCCCCACGCCCACTGTCGCCGAGCATTCTCCACTTCGGCCGCCGGGTCGCCGAGCTGCCGCGCGTGCGCAATGGCTTTGAGACACTCGCCGTTGGAGCCCGTCTTTCGCGCAAGACGCGCACTCAGGAGCCACAGCGTTGAGATTTCCTTGTCGCCATAGATGGGCCGCAGCGACTCCATGGCCGCTCGCTGCAGCGCCAGCAGATACCGCTTGTCGCTGACGTCTTCGAGCAGGTCCAGTCGCTGAATGAGGGTGGCGAGGGCAGCGGCTGTCTTTTTGGGGCCCTGGGCGCTGGACCGTCGCTCCATGACGTCTGCCTCCGCCTTGGTTACCGAACGGATCAGGCGAAGGTCAGTGACCACATGGGCACGGAACATGGCTTCGTGGCATGCTTGCAGCGACGTGGTCGTCGAATACGACATGGACGCGGCGACGCGATCGAGAATTTTGTTCAGGGCGTCGTCAAATTCATTCATGTTCTGTTGTTGCAGGTGCGACAGTGCACTGGCCACGCCTACGTTGAAAATGTCAAACTTGTCGCCCTTGTAAATGGGCACCATGGTGCCAAGCTTGTCCCATTGGAAGGTGGCCCACGACGCCTCAAGGGCCAGGGGAAGCACCTTGCTGACCGTGCCGGCAGGTGCCTCTGACAGATTCATGCCGTCCACTCTCGCCAACAGGGCGTCTATATTGTTAATAATGGATGATTTTGAGCCTCTGATTACCGCACAGCGCCGCCAGCTTGTTGACTTACCATGATGGCCAGCTTCCAAAAAGCACTTGAGAACGCGGGCCTGGATGTCGACATTATCGGGCTCCGAGCTCAGGTCAGAAAGGTGCCACGTCGTTGCCGATTCCCATCGACCGGCTTTCTGCTCCAGCAAAGCCTTTCGGTACGTGTTCATCTCCACGATACTGCCGGCCTTGGACATCATGCCGCCCAGGTAGTCAGGGTCGTCGATCTGCGCGTAGATGTCGATCATGTCAGACTCCGCCTTGTCCCGCCGCGCCGTCTCTTCGGCATCTTCTTCGGACACGGAGGCCATCGCCACGGGCTCGAGAAAAAACATGGCTCGCGCATAGTCCTTGCAATATAATGCCTTTTGGGAAAGGACCTCCGCTGGGAATGCACCAATAAACTTTTCCATGTGCGCGATGCCAGTTGACTTGTCGTGATGGATGGAGCTTCGCAGCCAGACAAGGGCGTACTCGATCACACGGAAGACGGCCTACAATGTCAGAGAGAGAGGGGAAAGGGAGGGAGGATGGGGGGGGAGCAAACCAAAACTGGCAAATGTTACTCACATCGTAAAACAACTTTGCCTGCTCTCGTTCGGCGGACGGTGCTTCGTCGGGTGGCTGATACTGCGATATGTGTTGGAGTTCGAGTGTCACTTGCTCACGGTCTTCATCGGTACTGCGCAGACCGGTCACAACATGGACGACCATGTACGGAAGCAAGAACTCGGCTACTGCGAGGTCATTGCCCCTTGCCGTGCGCGACAGCGATTCGTACAGAATCTCCGCAAACTGGGTTTGTGGCTTGGCCAGCAGGTCGACCACGAGGGCCCTCAGCCAGTCGCCGTAGGTCCGGCCAGGCCAGAAGATGGGGTATCGGATCAGAACACGCGCCGGTAACGGAATGTGGTACTTGGAGACGAGGAGCGGGGAAAGGACAACCTGGACCAGCTCAGGAAGCGCCTTCCACTTTTCGTACGTGGACTTGAGCTCGCGGCCTTGGCTGAAGATGGCATTGTTGATACCGCACTTGGTCAACAGGGTCTGCACAGCATAAGCAATCAGCCCCTGGCTAGTCGAGTTTGTTGCAGAAAGAAAAGCGCGCGTTAGGACATGCTGCAGCATGTACAGGACAAAGTCGATGCTCTCTTCCAGATTGGAGAAATTGTAGATCACCACGAACGGCGGATCCTTGGCAACGGCACCGAGCCGGTGCGCGTCCAGACAGCCGATGAAGCCGATGCACGCCATGCACGCCGATGCCAGCGCCGGCTCGGACACGCTGTATTTTGCGGAACAGTCGAGAAGTGCGCGTACGAAGCGAGCAACGGCCGAGTCGGACTTTTCGCCCTGCATGGGCGCTTGCAAGGAATCCTGGTTGTGTTGCAGGAATTCCTTTGCATCTTCCAGAGCGACCCAGACGACGTCTAAATTCTCGTGGGTGATGCGCTGTGCAAACAGGTCGATGGTCTGCATGCCACCGAGCGGCTTCCGCAGCTTGTCCGTTTTGTTGTCGACGACTCTTTGGAGCTCGGGGATGTTGAGACGCGGAAGCACGTCGATCTTCTCAACAATACAGTCGCGGTGGCGGCCATTGGGCTTGGCCAGCAGCCACTGCAGCAAGTCCTGGCATTTTTCCTTTTCCCAATCACCAAACTGGCTCCAATTTTTTCGAATCACGCAAAAGGTAGTCTCGACAAGCGTGTGCACGTTCTCTTCGCCGACGTTCTGCACCAGAGCGGCCCAGCACGAGATGGCTGCCCGCCGTACGCTGGCCTGCCAGCACGCCGCGTAGCCAGGGTGGTCGCCAAGGGCATCTAGGAGAAATGCAATGACTTGTGGACGGGCAACTCGGATCTCTGACCGAAGGTATTTGATGAGGATTTCGAGCGCCTCGATGCCGTTAACCCAGTGGCACAGATGCCTTTTGCCGTCGTAGACACGGACATCGGAGAGACGCGTGGTAAAGCCAAGAACGTGTTGCGACAGAAAGCCAATGACGATCTCGTCGTCGGCTTGCAGGCTGGTGTTGGTGTTCAAAAGGCGCGCAATGGTGAGGATGGGCTTGAAGCCGATTCCTTCAACGATCTGTACCAAGTCAGTTGCGAAATTGTGTGTAAAAAGGGGACGGGGGGGAGGGGGGAAAGGGCGGTTGGAGATTGAGAATGGCACTCACGCTTGGAAACCGGACGGATGGGGGTGTAGGTTCGTAGGTGAGATGGATAAAAAGCTCGGCCAGGACAGGAACAGCGGTGGCGCCCATAACGTCGCGGATGGTGGCCGGGCCAAGTTGGGGAGAAAATGTCTGGAAGCGCTCCATCAGGTCATCCAGAGCACCGAACTCGGCGGGAAGTCGAACCCACATAGCCAAGATGGTTGTTAGGTTGCTCTTATCCATGAAGGTGAGCCACAGCTCATCGCCGTCACCGCGGTACTCGGAAATCTTTTGGATGGCAGCCGTCTGGTGGTTGAAGAGCAGGGATGGGATGGCTTGAGACTGCAGGTGCAGTGCCAGCTTGGGAGCGGTCGTGCCAAAGAGGTTGGCAATGGCACTGGCAACGTCCGGTCGGTCGGCTATGTGCTTGACAATTAAATGTGCCGTTTTGCGCCAATACGGCTCGAAGATCTCGTTTGGAGTCCGGCCGAAGTGGCTTGCTAGATGCCGGATCTGTGAAGAGAGGTGTCAGGACGGGCGCACGCGAGTCGAGAGTCGACAGACCGGAATACAAGCGAAAACGACAATCAAAAATTGCTTCAATCCTCACCTCTAAGATAGCCATATTCCAGACGGGCAGGTGTTCGCTGTCCAGATGGGCTAGCAGCCCACACAGCATGGGCCTCAGCTGGTCTTCGGCAACGGCCCTTGATGCAAGTCAGCTGTATGTTCCAGATATGGGGGAGGGGGGTTCGGATGAAAGTAAAACTACTAATTGACAGCTTGTGCTTACATTGCCATGTACATCCAGGTCAACGAGCTCGTTTCCTGCATAATACAGTCGCCCGAGGCCAGCATGTGGTCCAGCCCGCTGTAGAAACGCCGCCTGTTCTTCTCCATTACGCACTTGGACGCATCTGCCCGGTCGCGCATAAAAACGCTGACAGATTTTCTGTGAATGTTAGCAAGACGTATTCAGACGGAAACGAATCGCGGAAAGTCGTGCCACGTCAATACGCACGCTGCTTGGTCCCGGACGGCTTTGTCGGGGCTGTAAAGCTGGGCCGAGCACCACTTGCAGAGATCCGACTGCTCGTAGTCAAGGATCTCGTCCGTGTTGGCATGCAGAACTATGCGCCGAAGAAGTATCAAGACTCGCACAGTGAGCGGGCCGGTCGGTGGAACGAGGTTCGTGATAATGTCCAGGAACAGTCGAAACGCACATGCCGCGTCGCCTCGCTCCTTCTCTTTGTGTCGAGGTGGTGTATATGTTGTGTCAAATGTCTTGCATGGCTTGCATACTATGGGAGAGCTGCTATCGGTAGGATCGGCAAGGGCTGCTGTGTGGTCAATGGCACACAGGGTCTGGCTGAGGAACCGGAGAGCCGAACAGATGGTCTGCTCGTCATGCAGGTCCTCACGACTCTGTATCGCTTCGCTATAAAGTGAAGGCATTGTGTCAGAAGGTAGGATGTCTCTGACACAAAACGGATATCGACATCTGTCTGCAACTCACCACATAGTACTGAGCGTCTCTCGGACATTGTCGCCCATCTCGACGCCGAACTTGGCGCATATCCGGCTGCGGATGTTTGTCAAGATCGGCACGGGGGCCGATGGCTCGGTCTTTCGTCTCTTGGGATCTCGCTCTTGATTTTCAGTCGGATCGTCGTCGATGCTGTGAGTGTTGTTTGGCATTTGAGGCTCCGTGGGGTGCGGCGCGGGCTCGCCCTCGGCGTCGGGCCGCAGAGAGGCATTGTGCGGCGGGATGCTCATCGTGGAACAACGCCGGGCCTCTGCAACAAGTGTTGTGGACAATGCATGGGTCCCGGGTTTGCGAGGACCACGAGAAAAGCTATGGCCTTTGCGGTGGTGTTGTTGTTGTTAGTGGTGATGGTGGTAGGTGGTGGCGAGGCTGCGTTCTTGCCATTTGCCGTATCACTGTGCGTCACGTTGATTTGGCAGGCACTTGGAGACGCGCGACTGAAAAAGCAAGAGCGACCCCGAGGCTTTGGCCACTGATCGCGTGGTCACGTGAATCAATTTGCGTGAAGATCAACCCACTGCTGGCCGCCTTGTCCCGCCTGTGGCCCCAGCGCACTGGAGAGATTTAGTGCATCCAGTGTCAGTACATTTCTTTTGCGACGACAGGCGACAACACAAACCTTCAACACAGGTTTCGACCAACAACTCGACACCGACAATGCTGCCATCACTCCGCCGAATGGCATTCCAGAAGAATCGGTACCGGTCGGCGGCCGACGCCAACTCGTTTGCGGCTCGCTACCGTGCGCAGATGGCCAAGCACCCGTTTCTGCTTTTTGGGCTACCCTTTATGGCCGTGATCATTGGCGGGTCGTTTGTCCTGACGCCGGCGACGGCGATCCGCTACGAACGGCACGACCGCAAGGTGCGCATGGTGTCGCGCGAGGACGAGCTGGGCATCGGCAAGAGCGGCCGGCGGGTGAACATGCGTGAAGAATACAACGTAAGTGGACTCGGAGGGCCATTTGCGGACGCTTTTGCTGCGGCCTTTGTCCCCTGGGAAGCATCGACAGTGACGAGCAGTGACTGACATGTGGTGGCAGCGACTGGCACACAAGGATCTGGACAACTGGGAGCAGAAACGTGTTGAGCGCCTAAAGGGCGAAAGCGACGGCGTGCTGTAAGAGCCGACGAGCAGCAACAACAACAAGCAAAGGTGTGGACTAGAGACTACAAGCGATGCCAGCCACAGAGCGGAAGACGGCAGCAACGGCCGACTGCCGGAGCCCGGCCCGCTGAAGAGCCATAACGGTTACGCGGCCGGTAGGCTGGTGTCACGTGACACCCCACCGAGTCGACCGACGATTCATTGATGGTCACCGAGCAGAGCACGCGAGCAGATCAAACGGCGGTGTGCGGAGCATGCCGCGTGCTGTGCAATCACTGTGCAGTTAAGTGGCGATCCTTCCTGCTGAGACACGGGCGTACAGCGCCTGCGGACGGACATGCAGATGTGCTCTCGGTCAGCTCAATCGGGTTGTGTAGGAAACAAAAAACGCTGCGAACAATGCATGGCCTGCATGAGAAACAGCAAAGCAGCCTGCGGGCAGAATGCAGAACGGCGTCTGGACTCGGACCGCCTGGGGTCGGGTGACCACTCTGCAGGAGGCTGACCGCACATTACATATATTTGCGTGCCTCGTTGTGGGCGGTCGTTGGTATTTGGGGTGTGCATGTGACGATTGTTCGGTTAAATACATATAGGTCCCACGATATGCACCAATGCAATTCAGAGGCGAAAAATACACCAGTGACGTTCGCACCTGCCTTGGAAGTGAAAGTGGCCCAGGATGGCCGGAATGGGGAACAAGGCAAGGGGGCCAAAACCGAGGCTCCTACCCCATTTCTGACCTCAACACACATCGCTTGCGCCCTTTGCTCGCGATAAGGGCAAAACATCTCACCACACCAGCATCCGTGCACCCAGCGACGTACAGCAGCTCTTGTTGACTATTGCCTGTTGACAGAGCAGACATTCCTAGCCATTGCCACCTACGCGCTACATACCTCTCATGCGAACTGCCTGTGGATCGCCCCGTCGCCAGTGCAGCATCCATTTTCCCGCCTCTCTTTCCACGCCTTTCTGTCTCTCTTCTTCCTCAACCCCGGCGTCTTCACTTGGCCGATCAGATCGATCCGTTTCGATACGACATCGGCCGTTGGTAGCCACAGTCGCAGCAGCCGCAGGAAGTGCAGCCGGGCGCCATGTCCAACCCGCAGGCGCCGACCAGCTCGCCCCGGTCGGTGCCTCTCCGGTCAGCTCTGCGAGACGATTCAGACCGGACGCCACCCTTGAGTGGCCTGACAAAAGGTGAGTCTATGCGTATTTGGTACTTTTTTGATGTTTTGGTTTCACATGCTTCCGCGTCTTGTGTGTGGACCTTGGTTTTTGTCTGGCTTTGTCTTATCTCTGCGCATGTTCACGCATGCACCTAAGCATATCGTTTTGGTGCTGTGTGCTGCTGGACCTCACCCCCGTCTTGGTCTTCGGTCTGGCCTCCGTTGACGTTCTGCCCACCATAAGCCTCCCGACAGAAAGGGGTCATGTGGTCCTCGGTGGCCGCCTTGCTGCTGCAGTTGCTGCTTGCAGCGTGGGGGCAGGCACCTCCGTTGTACTGCATGATGGCTAGTGTCGTGTGCCTCTTTGAGAACTCGGCTAGGCACTGTCGCGTGCCTATTTCAGTGGCTCGCCTCCTCTTTATTATGACGGCCCCTCCCTAGCACTCTCTGGTCCACTCACCCATGGTCTTTTGTCGTTCTTTCTTCTTCCCCATTGGCAAAATGTTTGTTGACAGCTTTGCAGCGGTGCAAATCGCCGAGCCCGACGTTACGGACGTCCTGGAGCCGCCGCCCGTCGAGGAGCTGCCGCCTCGCAAGCAGTTCACGGTCACCGGAGCTAAGCGTCTCAGTGGTCGGGCGGCCGTCTTGCCGATACCCCCCTCCTCGCGGAACTCCGTCAGCAGCCAGACCAGCCTCGATGGCCTGGCCACGTACATGGCATCGCCGGCGCAGCTGGCCGCCGACGACCCGCGTCAAAGCGCCTCGCCCCTGGCGCGGCCGCTCATCAACCCGCTGCAGCAGCACCACCACCAGCAACGCCACCGCGCCGTCGACCATATCAGTGGCCGCCTCCTCGCCCAGATCAGCGAGTGGATCCAGCACGAGCGCATCAAGAAGGAAACCCGCAAGGCCCGCAAGGTTCGGGCACACGGCAGCCGCAAGAACCGGTCACCGCCAGCCGAGACGGACGCGGCCAAGCGGGGCAGCAAGACGAAAGAGCGCCGCGAGCGGCTAGCCAGTGGCGGCACGGTAACCGCGGACGTCACCACCTCAACGGCCGCTGTCGACATTGGTGACGACGACGAGGATGTCCCCACCAGTCAAACCACAGTGTCAAGACACCACCGGGCCCCATCGACGGGCTCGACGTCGAGCGACGTGTCTCTCGACCGCCTGCAGCGTATCATCGACGACAACATGTCTGCTCTTGGGATCGAGTCGATATCCAACTATGTGGGCGGTCTGCGGATCGGCGGCGGGGGCGGCAGCGGCCTCAGCAGCAGCGGAATCAGCAACAGCGGCCGCCGCCACTCGCGCACGCTGCGCTACCTCCCCAGCCGCACGGCGTCGTCCGACACCGAGTACGTGGACGGCGACGTGCTGGTGCCGGGCTGCGACGCTGTGCTGGACAACTCCAAGACGCTCAAGTACTCGACGTCCACGACCAGCATCCCCTTGGCCAGCAGCAGCAGCCGGGCCGCGTCAGACGCCGGGTCCATCTCGAGCCGGCGCGAGGACAAGGAGCGGCAGGCATGGTACAACTTTAAGAATGAAATCATTCGCCTGGCTCACACACTCCGCCTGAAGGGCTGGCGCAAGGTCCCCCTCGACGCCGGCGAGACGATCACCGTCGAGCGTCTCAGTGGTGCGCTGACCAATGCCGTCTATGTGGTGTCGCCGCCCGCAGACTTGGGCGGCGGCGAGCACAGCAACAATGGCCCGGGCCAGAGCCAGGGCCAGAGCCAGAGCCACAGTGGTGGAAGCGACGCCGGGATGTCACCCCTGGTCACGCCGTCGGGCTTGACGCCCTCCAGCAGCACGCTCAGTTTGGCGGGTGGCAGCAGCAAGACCGTCCTGCCGAACAAGCTGCTGCTGCGCATCTACGGCCCACAAGTGGAGCACCTAATCGACCGTGAGAAGGAGCTCAGCGTCCTGCGCCGTCTGGGGCGCAAGAAGATCGGTCCTCGCCTGCTGGGCACCTTTGGCAACGGCCGCTTCGAGCAGTTCTTCAAGGCGACGACGCTGACGGCGGCCAACCTCCGCGAGCCCGAGACGTCCAAGCAAATTGCCAAGCGAATGCGCGAGCTGCACGACGGTGTCGAGCTGCTCGAGGAGGAGCTGGACGCAGGCCCCACTGTGTGGCAGAACTGGGACCGCTGGCTGGACACGGTGGAAGCCACAATCACGTTCCTCGACCGGGAGGTGCGCCTCGGCGCAGAGCGCGAGCGCCTGCAGCAGCAGGCTGCCCAGGACGGTGGGCCCGTTCCCAGCGACGCCGTATTGCCCCCGCAGACCGGCCCGTTTATCGACACCTGGAAGTCGAGAGGCTACGTGTGCGGCGTCGAGTGGCCCATGTTCAAGGCGCTCCTCGAAAAGCACCGCGAGATGGTGAAAAGCTACTACGGCGGATCGCGCAGGATCCGAGACCGCCTGATCTTTGCCCACAACGATGTGAGTCGCCATTTTTGCCTTCCCTGCACATGTCTACACACAACCTGCTTGGCTTGCCGCCGTACTGGTACTGACCGTTCTGACCGCCATGACAGACACAATATGGAAACATTCTGCGCATCCGCCCCGACGAACGGTCGCCGCTGCTGCAGCCCGAGAACGAGCACAAGCAGCTGATTGTCATTGACTTTGAGTACGCGTCGGCCAACCTGCCGGGCAACGAGTTTGCCAACCACTTTACCGAGTGGACGTACAACTACCACGACAGCGTCGCCTCGCACGCCTGCTTCGCCGACCGCTACCCGACGCCCGAGCAGCAGCGCCGCTTCATCCGTGCCTACGTCGACCACCGCCCCGAGTTCCCGCACCAGTGCGCCAGCAGCACGCCGCGCTTCGGTCCCATGTCGCTGCCGCCTCTGCCGCCTCTCATGGAGCAGCCGCTGTCCGGGCCTGTGCTGTCTGCCGGCGGTGGGCATTCGGCCGGCACCGCCTCGGCACCGCCCACGCTGCCGTCGGCCCAGGCGCTGCCGCCGAACCAGTCGGCCTCGCACACAGCCTCCTCGGCCAGCTCGATTGTCGACTTTATGCTAGACGCGCGCGCGCCGCCGGGGGGCTGGATGGAGGAGGAGCGCCGGCGCGAAGAGCTGCTGGAGCACCAGGTCGATGAGCTCATGGAAGAGACGCGGCTCTGGCGCGCTGCCAACAGCGCCATGTGGGTGGCCTGGGGCATTGTCCAAGCGAAGGTGCCCGGGTTCAGCCTGCCGCCCAAAGAGGGGTCGTCGTCTGCCGCCTCTGTGCTGGTGGAGGATCACGACGACGATGCTACGATTGACGGCGAGGCCGTCGAGGCCGATGACGCGACCAAGTCGGAAGACGAGTTTGACTACCTCGGCTACGCACAAGAGCGCGCGTTCTTTGTGCTGGGCGACTGCATCAAAGCGGGCCTGTTGCAGCTGGATGAGTTGCCGGCCGACGTGCAGTCGAAGGTGAAGATTATTGATTACTAGGGAAAGGGGATGTCCCGCTGTTTGTGAGCGGTTTGTGAGGCACGTTGCGTGCACACTCTGCCATAGACATTTTCGCACACGGCCCGTAGCGTGCTCAGCCTTATACCGATACCAAACTCAGCGATAAATTCTTATCCTGCTCACAGTCGACCCGTCGCGAAATTGCCTCGCCATTGTCCTCCACGCATCGATCTGCCTTGCACTTTGCTGATCCGTGGGCCGTCTGTTTGTGCCTTGTCGATATTGTTTCGTGTTGCCACTACTCCTTTGCAGCTCCATCCTCGACTCCCCTGGCCCTCTGTCTCTTTGTTCCTCTGTGCCTCGATTCCCGCAAGGCTCTCATGCTACTTCCAGAGCGCTGCAGATTGGAGGTCACCAAAGGTCATCCGGTGGCTGCATCGGGCTACAGAACGGCCAAAAGCGGTCGGGCCCCTGGACGATGCATGCCATGTCAGAGGCCGCAAGGTCAACGGATGCACAGTCGCCTTTTTTTTTCTGATTCTGCCTTGGTTTGCGATATGCTGGGCTCGGATTCCGTGTCTACCTTTCTCAACTCCCGATAACTGATTGCTCAATAATGATCACGTCTTACAAGCTCGTAACCACTCCTTTTGTCCCTCCTACACGCCGACTCGTACCAACAGCCATGCGGCGCTGGCCGGGCCTTTTGCGACCACGCCTTTGCAGTGCATGACCATATCACCATCACAGGCCAACGGAACAAGACGCAAGACAGGCAATGCATCGGCAGGCTGTCTGGACCTCCTTCGGCCATCTCGGGCTCTGAAAGGGAGGGAAGAGTGACAGCAAGTACCGTCCATATGACTAAAGGAACCTGGGCAGGGCGTCTATATGCCCGGTCGTGGTTGGCTCTCTCTCCAGCGCTCTCTCTCTCACTCACTCTGGGCCGCCTTGTCCCGTGTCGCCGCAAAGTTGTTTTATACATCTGGTTGTACCGCCGTTGCATCTGCTGCATGTCGTCCCATTTTTTCCCCGTGTCTGTGCAACGCACCTCTTCTTCTCCTTCCTTCCGTCCTGGTACCACAGGCGCACTCTCATATTGCTTCTCCCGGTCTGTCTCTTTCTCACTGGGCATTACATCACACGATATATAGCCTTCACTTTTACGATTTTGTGGGGATTTTAATATCAGAGATTTGTTGGCTCTGCACTGCGCGCTTGCGGTTAAAATGTGGGAGGAACGCGATTGACCAGTCGGTTTAGTGGAGAGCGAGGTGAGAAGGGAATATAAAGGAAAAAATAAAAGAAAAAGATATTAGAGGAACTCGGTCAGTGAATCATGCTACAGTGAGGCCATAATTTAATATGTTCAAGGCTCTTCAGATAAACTTGTAGAGAGAAAGAGACCACGGCCTTCGCCTCTCCCAAATTCTCCAGCACATTCTGCCTAGTGGGATACAGGCGAGCCTTGCAAAGTGTAAGAAGGTCGGGTCTAGCCGGCCCACAGACAAAAAGGAGGAACAAAAGCCAATCGTTTTCTGGCCACTGTTGGCGACCCGTCTCAGGGAAATGCAGACAGTTGGGGGCATGCATAAGGTGAGTAGAGGGAATCAAAGTGAGGCAGCTGCTGATGGTGACGAACAGTAAAAACATGTTGGTGGTATCGAAAATAAGGGCATGGGAGAAAAGTAGTTTAATTTTTTTTTAAAAAAAAAATATGTACATATAATACAGCTCTCGATGAAAATTTGACTGTCGCAGTTCTCCGCGTCTATGGCGTTTGTCAACGAACAGGGAGCGTAGAACGGCCATGGACATCCATGACGACGTGTACGAAGAACACGCCGTGATGCGAACACGAAAAGGTTTGGCACGCGGCACTTCGGAATGTACTGTACCCGCGTGAATCGGAGGAACTTGTTGGAAGCAACGTGTGGAGTAAGACAAGATCATGAAGTACAACATTTATAAAAAAAATAGAATAGAAAGAAGAAATAAATATAAAAATAAAAACGCAAGGGAGAATGCGGACATCGAACGCGACGCCAAAAAGTCTGGCGCTAAACCACAGGCCAGGAGCCAACCACGCGTGGGCTATCCACATGCACATCCGATGCAGGTCCTTGTGAGCTGCAGGCCCCGTTACCCGATTCGGCCTTTGCACGACAAGATTGTAGGGACCATGTTTTGTAGCATTCTGCAAAGTTGTATCTTTGGTTTGGTTTTGCTGCGCCGGGATGCAAAGGTTGCATATCATTACGAAGTAGACCTGGTCGGACTCAGGTACAAAGCCGACGACGACAGGGAAAGTCACAAAACGATGTGATGGTGCGGCCCGTGCAACGCTGTGACAGGGACACTTGATGTGCTGAAGATGACAGCCTACCCCGAAATGCCAAAAACGGCTAGCCCTCTGCATTCTTTATGAACCATGTCGTAACGGAGCCTCTGCAGTTGCCGTTTGGAGAGATTTCCGCCAGTTTCAGCAGCGGCCATCGGTCACGGGACACAGGAAGGAAGACCGCAACGTTCAAGAAAGTGAGACGTGCAATTGACGCGAAGTAAGAAAGCGGGTTGCATCTACAGAGACCAGACCTGGCACGTTTGTCTATGCTTTTCTGGTTGTCAGTGGATCTTGCTGCAACTGGCAATGCCACGCCAAGACTATGTTCTTGAAGCGTTCGGTGGACTTCGAAGCACGCCGCCCTTTGTTTTGTGTTCTAAAAGATGAAATAAAATAAATAGAATGAAATGGACTAAGAAAATACATCTGCAGTCCGTACAGCAATGTTCGACTCAACCACGGCACCACAAGACACCTAAAAATGCAACCTGGGGGCTGACAATCGAGCAGACATTCAGCTAGCGAGGCCAAGAGGCGGTTATGTACGCCGTAAGACGTTGTGTCATATTTGTGCATATATTTCGCGTACTTTTCTGTGCTCGTCATATTTTTCGGTTCGCCTGGGGGCCAAACACCGCCCGCGGAAGACGATGGAACGTCCAGGTGAAGTCGGGTAGAGCTGATGCATGAAATGGGCGAGATGGCCCCCTGATGGAGGGCACCGGCGCAAGATGGGGCCAGATACGTCTTCAGGCAGATTGTTTTGTTCGCTTCGTGTTTTGCATCTCTATTGTATTTGTGGTGCGCGCAGGAGCTGTCTGCGGTGATATTTCAAGGGTTGTGTCCATGGGCGCTAACGCTAGCGGCCGCTGGGGAAAGAGCCGGAACTAGACCTGAGATGAGCGGCACACCCCGTACCTTCCTCCTTTACTCCGTATTGTGTCAAAATAGAGGAGCAGTGACCCACACCCATTCCTCTCTGTTAACTTTACGAAGTAGCTTTATCTTCAAAGCCTTTAACGTTTGTTTCCACAGTATTTTCATACGTTAATGAATGGTTTAACTATAATCTTTTAGCATAAAGAGCATCTTTAAGAAAACTAATGTTAAACACATGTTACACGTGGACTAACATTTTGACGTTGATATTTTTCGTATTTTGATGTTTCGAGCAAAACGGTTGGCAGACATGGGTGTGGGTCTATTACGACGTACAAGGAAGTACGTCGTACTACTGCAATAATAGAGTAAAACGGTGTGACAGCTCAGGTACGGGGGCCAAACGCGTGTAAGTGGTTGGACGGCCTTGCTGCCATGCCAGTTTCGCTCAGCCACTGGTATCTTCATCGTCTGGTCAAAATACGAAATTCGAACTTGGAATTAAGCTTACGGTGGGAAATCTACCCGGAGCAACACGGACAGCAAAATAGCCATTCGCCGATGCATTCACGGACTATCATAAATGAGTATCGGGTCTCACAAAGACCAACCTGAACAGGAACGAATTAAGCCAACAAAAACCGGCACAAAGCAACTGCAGACAATAGACGCCTGCGTTTGTTTATCTTGGTTCCGTCTTCGCCCCCAGCGGAGAAGAAGGCATGACGACGACAAAAGTCGTCCCGATGGTCGATCATCGCGCCAACAAGACTGACGAGAGAGGCGAGAGAGGCGAGAGAGGCGAGAGAAGCGACAGAAGCGAGGAAACCGCGTGATGTGCAATTTGAAGCGCGGAGAGGCGACGGCAGGGAGGCTCTTTGTTGACATGTGGTGGACAAAGACGTCTCGGCGGCTAGTCCCGACCATAGTACTGTCAACAGTGGGAGAGAATACGAGATGGTCACAGTGACACAGCTATGTTGCGTGCGGCTGTTGCTCGCCCTTGCTTTGAGATTGCCTCTTTCGCCCCCAACAGATGCGTATGTTTGCCGCCGTGCCTGCACCGTCTACGTAGCATCGGCATCCCACTTGTCGTCTGCCTTTGGATCGTCCACAGAATTGCGTCGTACTCCTCGAGGAAAGGCCAGCCGCGCTTGTATGCAGGGCGCTGCCGTACGAGGACGGACGGCAGACTGACCATCCGATGCTGTGGCCTTGCCCGAAGCGCATCGGACAGATGGCAATTCACCTTACATACAACGGGAGGAGTTCGGGCATTTCTTACTACTTCTCCTTTCCCGGCTTTTGCAATTCCGTCCGACCATGGATACGCATGCATCGTCTTGACAAATGCCCGACCACTGTGCTCTACCTATGATCCTGTGGTCTTTTGAATGTGAACCGTCCGACGTATACGACGCACTGCTCCGTAACTGTACCCCTGTCTCTCTCTTCTTGAATTTACCGCCCAAGCAGTTCACAGTCACCATCTCGTCACATTGCATATCGACCTTTGCTCCGTTACGGCCCTCGGTATGCAATACGTTTTGACTGCCCAACAGCCAGGTTCCGCAACGCGGCCTCGACCTTTTGTCGTTCTTTCTCTGGCTCGGCAGGGTTTGGCCACTTTGTCCCTTTCTTTCTTTCTTTCTTTTTTTTTAGCGGCCCATCAGTCGCGTTGGCCTGTGTCGTCGTTTGGCGTCGCATTTTTGGTGTGCCAGCCTGCATGTGCTGTCCAGAACCTGCATGTGCCATCCCATGCCGGGCGTCTATTTCCCCTTGTTTTGTGGACCGAACCATCCCCATGCGGGCTGGAAAAGACGGCGAGTTTTCACCCCGGCTGGCCTATCACACGGCCGCCCTTGTCATTGCGTACCCACTTTCTGCCCACTTACACCTGGGGTGTATTCTGGAGTACGTGAAGAGACAACTGGGCGCAAAAGAAGAGGGTGTTGTGGTTGACGACGTTCGCGGCTACAACCTGCCAGAATACACACCAGTTTGAATGCCCTCTCTCCTTGACATTCTCTTCAACGATTCTGCGATCTCTGGCCCCCTCCTCTGAGATCTATCAAGGACTCGGCACTCGCACACAATCCTTCCTTCCTTAGCTCCTGCCCCCATTCGTCTTCCCTCCGATCGCAGCCATATCGTGCGCGTCGTCTCAACGGTCGCAAACGCATCCGTGATCAACGGCAGCTGAGGGCGATCGCGGGCGATGGTGCAAGAAAGAAATAGAACAGAGCACGCGGTTGGTCAGAATCAACGAGCACGTCCTCCTTGCTTGGTCAAAGCCACCAAACACGAGAATAACACAGAATTGTCTATTGTCTTGGATAAAACAAAAAATCTACAAACGTTCCGCCGTGCTGGCCTCAATAGTGAGTAATACCTAGCTTGCACTCGTAAAGTCCTCCCAGAATCTGACCTGCTTGGCACAAACAGTCGTCTAGGCCTGAGAGGGAAAGTAACCATCCCCAGGCCTGGCTAGCCAAACAGGACGTATCCCTGTCTGCATACAATACCATTCGCACATACGAAGCAGACGATGGTCACAAACAGCAACCACACGGCCGAGTAGGCACGGGCTGCACGCATTGCTCCGTACCCATGATTGACTGTGGTGTCTCCTCGTTCTCTCTGTCTTTTCTGTTTTTCGCAATGCCAACGGCTCCGACGTACCGACGGCCGAGATGTTTTCTACCAAAACCCACATCAGTCTAGGCGCGATGCACCACTCTATTTCTCCCAGATGTCATCACTTTGATGTTGTTTCACACACCCCCAGCCCGCCGACGACACACCCTCCTGCCCATCGTACCCCGTTTAGATATGTCGTCTTTTGGGTGTGTTTCTTTTCATCGTCAACTACGCTGCGCTTGCGGGTTTCCTGGAAATTGTATCCAACGGCTCGCTCGAGGGGCGGTTCTTAACCGCGCTTCTATGTACGAGCGACCTAGGTCGGCAAGGGAGAGCGCGTCCTGCGCGTATTTTCTGTTTTCTGTTTTCTGTTTCCTGTTTCCTGTTTCCTGTTTTCTTTTTTTCTTTTTCTGTTCTTGTTTTTGTAGTTGCTTGGATCATGGAATATTTATTCTTTGTTCTTTTAAAGGGTGTGCGTAGGCTGGACGTCGGCAGATGGCCAATGACAGTCAGACAGTCATATTGGGCCGGGGAAGACGCTCCATCATAAGCGTCATTGCATCGGCCCTGGCCTGCCCTCATGCTTTTGCGAGGGCGTGTGTGATCGGCGAAGTGTTTGCTATTGCACGTTGGAGTCGCAGATGTGTGCCTGCAGGGGTCAGTCCTGCAGCGTGTGGTTATTCTTACGGATCGAGCTACGCGCTTGTTGTTCGTCTCTGGTCCTGTCCCGCCTTCGTCTCTTTCGTCTATTTCGTCTCATTATTGTATGTGTCTGTTGTACTCTTCAAGTGTTTAATCAATTTATCTTTTTATCTCTTTTTTTTTTCTTTTTTTTTTCTGCGGTTCCTTCCTTCCCTCACGTCGTGGGTGGACCTAGCCTTACAGGAAGGACCGGCCCTGCGAGGCCCTTGACGACCCCCCTCTAGCCCTGCGAAGGCCCGTCCACCTCGCTCTTTCTCAACATTCCGCCTCACTCCTGCCTCGATACGTCCATAGACGCCATCATGGCGCTTCCGCGTTTGTCCAAACGAGGTAAGAGCGATTTAGCGCCTCTTGCCGCTCCTCGTTCAGAGAAGTTATCGCAGCCGACCCGATGTGGCAGCAGCGATGGAGCCGGACGGACGCCGCTTCCTCGAAGTCTTGATAAATAAATATACGGTAGCTCCTTCCTCCTTTGCACAGTGTTTGTCCTGTTCTGGTTCTTCGTCTCTTAGCCGTTTTTCAAGGGGCTCAGATCCCCATCCTGGAGCCTCAACTTGTCATATTTGTTTTCTCCCTTCATCACCACTCGCTGACTCTTCGTCACACCATCACCACCACTACCATCCGGCTACGGTGAGTTTACCATACTACACGCTCTCCCTCAAGCTACCAGACTCATCCTGGCCCCGGCTTAGCCGTTGCAGAAATAGTCGACTCTGTCCTCTCTGTACTGTTTTTCGTCGCTTGTTTTCCGTGCACCTTCACTCTCTTTTTGCTTCGTTGGACTGCCTCCTATTTTCCATGCTCTCAAAATCCCTTATGACGGACGTGGCGTCGCCTGGCTGCCCGCCTTGTCGCTGGAACTGCACTGAAAATGGCTCACCGAGGAAACGACGATTCACCCATCGCCGTGTTTTCCAACAAAGACGCCCCAGGAACCAGTAGACAAGTCGGTATCCCACGGACATCCGCGCCGGCTCTCCGTATCGATACCTCTCAGCCACCAGCGGAGCCGTTTCACAATCCCTACGCCGGCTTTGAGTTTACTCTGCAGCGGTATCCTCTTCAGGACAAGACATCGTCATCATCACGACAGCTGCACAAACACCGGCTAGGACTCCGAAGACAGCAGCAAAACCCGCACGACGACCGTCCCGATCAGACATACCAACAGGAACAGGGCGATCCACGGCAGCTGCAGGAAACCCGGCCGCTCCCAAAGGAGTTCTACTCGCGCAGGCACCAGAGGCTTCGAGCACAAAGTCCACAGCAAGCCGTACGGGGGCCGACCTGGGGCAAAATTCAGGAAGGCAAATTTCCGCCTCCGGTGCGTCCGGCTTCGATATCCCCTCATCCAGATCATTCTATGTACCCGTCGTACAAATTCATCCAGCCAAATTTTGGAATTGTCCAGGATAATCAGCGACCGCTGCAGACGCCCGTTACAGCAATAACGAGGCCGAGCCACGCACTATCACCGCAGCCACACACTGGTTCCAGCTTCGAGCCTCTGACCGCCATCTCACTGGCCTCGGGAGAATCGTTGCCATTCCAGCCCAGAAACCCTCTACCGGCCGAGCCAGTGCCACCGAAACGAAGTCGTGCTTCTTCGCAAGCACATGAAGCCTACTCGCGCCCGTTGCCTCTTCGTCAGCAGATCGTGTCAAAGCGACAAAGGCGGACGCTCCTGAATCACGGAGCCCCACGACAGACGGCGTACCCGACTCCCACTTCCAATCCGATTCAGCAACACCCCCGTCCTCTTCCTCTGCCACTCCCTCATTCTCCCTCCGGCTCTGGATTTGGATGTGATGTGCAAGAAACGATTCTAGACTTTCCTATGCCGCCTCCACCACATCCGTCAGCCAACTTCTTTCCTTTCCTCAGACCGGTGCCGGCGTCGCAGACGCGTGTGAGCCCAAGAGCAGCTGTCAAACCATTGCGTCTGTCCCCCCATCAGCACAGTGATGACAAAGGTTCAGACTTTCGCGAGGCTCCGGTCTCTAGCGACAGCCCCATTCCGTATGCAAACGGAGAGCCCGGAGCTACCAGGTATGCACAGACAAAGGTGCATCTGTCTTCGCTAAAAAGCACGAACTTAACTAATATCGCGATACTGTAGCGCCGAAGCCCAGGCTGCACCACGTACGACATTGAGGGCTCGTGTCAAAGTCCCCCGGATCAACCTGTCTCAGAAACGCCCACAGACCAGTGGATCCATCACACCATCCATGGTCACGCCAAAAGCTTCTGCCTTTGCCCATCACAGTATGAGCTTCGGCGGTCGCGAGGAGGGTTATTCTCATGGAGTGCATATTCCTCGCGAGGAGAGCATTTGCGACGCTGAAGGCGCAGCCGGAGAAAACGGCCGTCAACAAGCGTATAGTAATTCCCAAGCCGACACAATGGCTGCCGATATCAGCTTCCTGGCCCTACCATATGGACAGGCAACCCCGGTTGTTCAACTTCTCAACAAGTCTCCCTTTGTTGATATCATACACGGCATTCTCATGGAGGCTCGCGCTGAACCGTTTCCCCACCAAGCCATTCAGTCGGCAAGGCCACATGGAGACGTCGGTAATTTTAAGCAGTCTTTTGACTCTGCCACCCCATTGCCTCATAACACTGCTTCGCAGCCAATTGTGTCTTCTATGTCTTCCATTAGCCATAGACCGCTGTTTCGACTGCCGCACGCCGAGCCTCCCAATTCATCCCATCTTGCATCCTGCGTAGAGAAATACTCTACCCACATCCAGGCTCTTTATCACATCCTGCCACCCCAACGCCTCGGCCAACTCGTGGGCAGTTTCTTGGGCCGTTCTAAGACGGCTGAACAGCCGCAAAAACGCTTCGTCGCGGACCAAGACCCGTTCCAGACCCAAGTCGAACTAGCTATCGAGTATCTTGTCTTTGCGCTGGGAGGGCTTTGCTGGGCCAAGTGGGACAATACCATATTTGACTCGGGGCCCGTATTCTCAGACCGGGCCACAAACATCCTTTATCATCTTTCCGGGAAACTGGCTGCTGAAAAACGAAAGCAGGCCTACGGACCTACCAGCAGCACTCACGGTTACCAGCCCGACGGCTTCCAGGGCCGACCCTACAACGATGGAAGTGGTCCCAGTACGATAACCTCCACCAATACCCAGACAAGCCCAGGAGTCGGCGGAGCTTCGCAACGGTTACGGCACCCTGCAGAGGCCGCAGGCATGTCTACTTCGGCGCCAGCTCCTACACTTGACCTAGCACGTGCCTATCTTTTGGCAGCGTTGTTATGCGGACAGCTGGCACGCATCCAAGATGCAGCTGGCCACGTCCGGAATGCAGGCAACATTGTCCATTTTCTCATCCATAGGCCCGGGGGTGAAGGAAGACAGGGCGCCATCGAAGGCTTCTACGGTCTGTCCCTCATTGACTACAACCAGTATCCGCACAGGCTCGGCGAGGACGAACAGCAGCTTGTGGCCCTCTACTGGACGTGTGTGCAGCTTGAGTTGTAAGTACCCTCATGCACCAACGTTGCTCAGAAGCTCAGAACCCGAACAAAGCTAACACGACCGTCCCACAGCGAGATTAATGCGGAGACAGGACAAGCCCCTTCTGAGCTTCTTCGGTACCAAGCCAGGGTACCAACACCAGATTCTGATGTTTCGAGATTCCCACAGGACAATGGGGACGACACCATGATGGCCGGCATTAAGGCAGTCGTTGGTGGTGAGACCGAGAGTGCGCGGGCGGCCATAGGCGGCTTCAAAATGCAAACCACGCTGCGAGGTCACCTCAACTGCATCTACCGTGGGGCGCACGGGAACAAGGACCTCTCGACCCAAGAACAAAAAGAAAACATCGAGACGGCTGTTGCCAACCTCCGGCGGCAGTTTGATGCCGTCTTGCCCGGCCGTGCCACATTGCCCCACACTGAAACAAGTGTCCGGACGGCACGCGCATGCTCCGCCTATTGGGAGGCCAGGTCCTATGGTGTGCTCTTCAGCCTGCTCAAGCCGCAGCAGCAGGTCGACATGGAGGAGATGGCCGAGGTCGTGTGCAGCATGACCGAGACGATCAGGGCGTACCACGGCCTCGAGAGCGACCGTCTCATACTGCCCAACGCATTTGGGACGGCCATGCTGTAAGTTGGCTCTCCCTTTGTCCCTCTGCAGGGTAATACGGCGTAGTACCAAGGATCATCGATGCACTTCTGGTTGATGCTGACCCACCACAGCCAATGCCGCTACTTGCTGCTCCTTTTCGCAGCTTCCCGCGCACTGCCTGCGCTGGCGGCCTTTGTGGACGATGTCTCCCTACGTGAGCTGATTGACGGCACACTGCTGTCGTTCCAGGAGCTCCTTATGTTCCGGGACATTCTAGAAGCGGCTCGGCACGTGCTGCGAACGATCCGAGCGAGACTGCAGCCGCGTGTAGGGAGCGACCCCGTATTGCAGCCAGGCCCTGGCACCATGCCCGAGCTGTCTCTGTACTGCCCACCATTCAGGACAGTGCCGGGGATCGCCTCGAGCATTCCAACGGCCAGCACGATGGACTCGTTTATCTCGTTCCCAACGCCCAACTCGCCCCACCTTCTGCCGTCCTCTGCTTTCACATCGCCGCAGCATTCGCCCAGCATCTCAGCCACATCGTCTTCCCCATCCCCGCGGTCGGCCACGTTTGTGCCAGGCAGCGTGCCATTCCGGCCTGAGACCATGGCCATTCTCGCCCCAGCATCGGGCCCAGGACCCATATCGCCGAGTGCCGTCTATCCGCGTCCTCCAAAGGCGACACAGCCGGTCCACGCCGTGCCCATCCAGGCGGAGCGGGTACCGGCCAACACGGCCGACTTTGACGGCTTTGCCTACCATCTGGGTCTGTCCCATCTCTTTGGACGAGGTTGAAGAATTGGATTCCGTTTTGGAGGGGGCGCACGGAGTGTGTCGCTCGACACCTTATTTCGATTTCTATATTTTCTCTGCAGCAATTTTTATTTGTGCACATATGTTTTTGTTTGGGCTTTTATTACACTTCTCTTCTGCTCGCCCGCATTTACATTCCTTTCTTTTCTTTACTTTTTCGGGCATCATGATGTTGCTCTCTCCTGCTGGCAAGCCAGACACGCACGAATCAGCCAAGTTGGCCGCTACAACAGCTCACTGTTCTGATTCTGCATGCTAACTTGTCACCTTTTATTTCCCTTCGGCTGTATATTTTTACATTTTTACGACTAGTTTTTGGCGGACTGTTCCTTTCTGGCTATTGAGTTTTTGAGTTTCTGAGTTTTCTTTCATTTTCTTTGCTATTTATTACAATCTCAATGCACGGCCACAGGGCCACATGTAAGGAATCTGCTTTGTATCCAACGCCACTCGTTTTATGTGCTGTCTAATGCGTCAGGAGGCCAAACACACTTGACGATGCGGTGATGCAGTCCACCATCAACAAGCCAAGCCCGCATTTGTCATGGCGTGTCAATATTTGAGCAAAGTCAACAACAGCAACAACAACAAAACCCATTCGCACAAAAGATCAGAAGCTGGAACCGACAAAATAACATTCAAGCCTCGGCATACCCGCTTCTTGTTCTCCGGGGCGTTGGCGCCATCATGCCCTCTTGGACGTTGTTCTTATCCGAACTATTACGACAGCGTTCAGCCCGTCTTCCCTGTCTGTTGATATGGTGACAAAGACGGGAGACGAGCTTTCGAAAGTACAGTCAACATTGGTCCCGGAGCTGACAGAGCACGACGTACCTTTCGCTGAGCGGTGGTGGTATTGCCCCTGGCGGCTCTCCATATGGGTTAAATTTAGCCAATGGTCGTCTGCAGGCGCCCCTCTTCCCCTGTCCCGTTTGGTTGATTTGGCGCTACAAAGGCAGGCCCCTAGCGTGACCCGTCCATGACTTGATTACGTTCAGGGGCCCTCATCACTGTCTCCGTTGCCCATAGTCGCCATGGATGGCGCGTCGTGACGCTGTATGTTGTCATGGCAACATATGCTAGTACTGGCGGGGCGGCGACCGAATCAGAAAAGAGTGACAGGCACCAGAAGCCCACGTCCAGACTTCAAACATCGATCCAGCAAAACGACCCAGATAAAAAAGAGGACCCAGAGGACCCAGAACTGGAAATGAAGCACCATCCTTTTTTCTCGTCCCCAGTTAATTTGCGACAAAACAAACCCTTGGCGAACAGGCGAGATGGGTCTCTGGACAAACAGGAGGAAGAAACCGCCGAATCTTGAACGTCTCCCGTACGGGACTGTGGAGGAGAACGCGGCATACGTCGTACGAAGTAGTGGCAGGAACTGAGACTGCAACATCGGATTCCATTTCCAGCTGGCCTGCCAGCCTTCCTCTACACGACGTCGTCGCCGGCCTCCTTACTTCTCATGCACCGAACAGGCCACGCTCACTTGCAGTTCGGCGAGCCAGTTCAACAACCTGTGTGCGCATCCACCTTTGATCCATTGTCGGTCCAATAACGGAGCTCCACGATCGAACGCAAGTGGACTGATATTCTGCAGAGGACGAGGCAGGGCACCAGGGGCTTGCCCCGTCTGCAGCCAAGACATGTGCTTTTGCGAAACACCAAACACTGCTAGACGACGGTATTGGGGACTTGTGATAACTGCCATTCACCAGGGATCGATCTCTAATTACGGAGTACGAGATACTTATTTGCGTGGCCAGGCCCGCCACCACATCACCTCTGCTTTCTCCCTCCGGAGACTTGCGTTATGCGAATTTGCACGTTGCAGATCCCAGCAGCCGCGACCGTCCCAGAAAAGCGACGGCGTCTTCTCCATGGCAACGACGACAAGAACGAGGACAGATCGGGTTGCAGAGAACACCAATCTCATCCCATCAACAGCGCACCACTCGAAACTACGTCGTGCACTGTAGTCAGTAAGATGTCAACGATTGTCGTCCTTTCGCGGAGGACGTATCTGATGTTGCGCTTTCACAAGATCATGCAATCGGGCAGGCCAGCGGTACAAACTGCAGCACCGCATCGATGGGCTGTCGTACGAATGTGAAGTACAAACAACTCGCGGGACCTATGACCATGCGTACTTCGTAATACTTAGGATCGCGTGGCATCGCGTTGAACGTTTACTGTGTCGATACAGTGTATATACTGTCCAACAGCGTGCCGCGTCTGTCTGCACTACGGCACGTTTCGATTTTCAGCTGAGGTCGCGCAGCCTTTTCCAGATGGCCCAACCTGGGCAACTCCAACCTCCCCATCTTGAATTGGCCGGCAGGCCCGGGTCGTGCACATGGACTGCATGTGCAGTCGTGCAATCACAAATCAGGGTGGTCGGTGATCCAGTTTTGGGGCCGATTGGTGGCCAATTGGAAATGGCAGTGTCCTAGGACAGCTGGCAGGAGCTGTTTGTGTTGCAGCCACCTTACCTGCCACCTGTTCTTGCCCGTCCTGTCCATTGCAGCCCAACGAGCGGTGAGTGAGTTGCGACAGGACGCTGGAGAAAGAAAGCAAGACGCGCACATGTTATTGGAAGAGGCAAGAACCAGGAAAGCCCAGTGAGAAAACAGCAGGCGGACGGCGGACAATGGAAGGCGCCAGGCAGCTGAGGAAGCCCGATAATAGCAGGTGCGGGCCCACTAACCAATTCGGGGCACCTTGTAAACAACAACAATAACAACGCTCTGCTGGACCTGCCGGGCCTGCTCGACTCGCCAGGATGGTCCTTCCACAGCAAGAGACACGCCAGGAACAGCCCCAGCCGCACGACGACGGATAGAACTAAAAGTGGAGGGCCCGACCCACTCCACGGGCAAAGTAAACAAGCGCCCATCCAGCGTCTGGGCCCTATTTTGCTCTTTTCGGGCAGTTTGTCACTTTCTCAGTGCACTCCAATCTCACGACTCCTCTTTTTATTGCCTTTGTAGCCCTCCCACAGGCTCGGCTCCTGTGTGCCCTGGCCGTACCGCCCTCATCCCTCCTCCTACGAAGCAGCCCCCCGCTTCCCCTGTCCTCGGATCAGGAGGGATTACCAGGCCTGTTCTGTGTATTTTCTCCAGTTTTAAGCCGGTTGCCGTGCAGCAGCGGTTGTTTTGTTGACTACTAGCTTTGTTTGGGGTCGGGGAAGGCGCCGCCCGGATCCGTCTGTGGGCGTTCCTGCCTACGTTTTGTGTACTCTGGTGCTCTTTCCCACAGAGTTGGCGCTCGACAGCCACTGGCTCCTGCCTCCGACTCGCTGCCGGCCAGGTGCCCCTTCCCTCTCGTTCTCTCTCGCGAAATTTCCTATTTCTTGCCAGCCCGTCCCCATCCTCTCTCCCGCCGTCTTTCCTCTCTTCTTCCTTTCTTTCTTCTCTTTTCTTCCCCTTCCTTCGCCTCTTCCTCTCCATACCACATCTCCAGCTTCACATTCCAACCCAACCACTTTCACACAAGTCAACCCAATTAGCCCCGGCTAATTCATTCTCTTTCTCCCCTTCCTTTGAAGAAAGAGCGCCTGGTAGGAAGAAAAAAGTCTCGCACTTTTTTTTTCCTTCTCGTGCTCGCTGTCAAAGGTCGTCAACCTGGATTTTGAAGCCAGAGTCCCCGTGCCCTTCAGCATCTTTCCGTCTTCCTACAAGGAGGACAACAAGCCCACTGAGGTGAACACTACCCAGACCCACGAGGAGTTCAGTGTTCAACTCCCCCAGCACCACGAACGGCCCGGACGGGAAGGTCAATACTCTTCTTCTTACGTTGTCAACGAGTCCGCCAACAACAACTACCCTTACCGGGAAGAAGAGGTCCGCGTCACTCGTGAAGAGGAACGTTACCGCCGTCCTGGTGTCCGCCGAGAGTACATTCGTGAAAACCGGTACGTCTATATCGAGGACAGAGGCGTGACGTGACGTTGAAAGAGTGAAACTAGCTTTGCAACGGTGTCTTGCCGCCGTTGCCCAAACATTCCAGCAACGTTCGGGGCGGCCCGTCATTCCTCATTCCAGTCGCGGCGCCTCGACGATCTCCTGGTTCCTGATCGTGGGTGCCATGACATTCCAGACACGAGGCTAACAAATGTCCAATGTAGTCCCCGCACGACCTTCTCTGAGACTACTGTAGAGTACGACTCTCGTCGCCCCAACTACGACACCGCCATTGACATCGCTGAGCGCGAATACCGCACCCGCTACCAGCCCACCTACCACCGCGAAGAGGCTCGCACTACCTTCTCCGACACCACTGTCGATTCCGGCCGCTTCCCCCAGCAGCAGGAGCAGTCTTCGTTTGTCGAGGACTCTACCACCGTCGACGCACCGATCGCTCGTCCTACCCAGGGCAGCACTTTCTCGCGCAAGTCGACCAAGGTTGTTGAGGACATTCTTGAGCCGCAGGCCATCACCCGCAAATCCAACAAGATGGGTTACTACGACGAGGAGGGTGAGTATTTTTCCTTCTCCTTTGAACCTTTCCTGCTTCTGTGCATTTCATTTCCCTTTTCTGCGTCCCCCTTCTCCCATGCGACGCGACCAGCTTCTTGCCGGTTCGCTCTCCTCCTGGCGACTACGGTTACTAAGCATTGGCTCGGTTTCTTTTGCCTCTCTTGCCACAATCTACAGGCAACTACCACTCGTTCCGCCACGGCGTGCACAAGCTTGCTGACCGTCTGATTCACCCTGAAGGCCGCGATGTTGAGGTCTCGGAGTTCCGTGAGACGATCCGCTCCAGCGGCGGCTCGTCCCGCGGTCGCCGCGGCATTGATGATGATGTGCCCCGCAACACGGTGTCGATCCCGTGCCACCACATCCGCATCGGCGACATCCTGATCCTGCAGGGCCGCCCCTGCCAGGTCATCCGCATCTCGACCTCGGCTGCCACCGGCCAGCACCGCTACCTGGGTGTCGATCTCTTCACCAAGAAGCTGCACGAGGAGTCGTCGTTCGTCTCGAACCCCTCGCCGAGCGTCGTCGTCCAGTCCATGCTGGGCCCTGTCTTCAAGCAGTACCGCGTGCTTGACCTGCAGGAGGGCAACGTCGTCGCCATGACCGAGACGGGCGACGTCAAGCAGGGCCTGCCTGTCATTGACCAGTCCAACCTGTGGGCCCGCCTCCTGCGCGCCTTTGAGTCTGGCCGCGGCTCCGTCCGCGTCCTGGTTGTCAACGACCACGGCCGCGAGCTGGCTGTCGACATGAAGGTTGTCCACGGCGCCAGCCTGTAAAGTGCTTCTAAACACAGTGACTATGCCTCGTGCATTTTCTCGTTTTGCTGTCGTTTGGTAGCACGGCCTGCTTGGCTCAATCTCCCGTTTCCTTGAGTCTTGTGTTAAGAAAGCATTTTTGTGTATGTATAATGGGTGCGTGGTTGTCAGAAACCCGTCGCATTCGCAGTTTTTAGGATGGACAAACGATTTGGATATTCTTGAGTCTTGCTATCTGTTTTTATATAATTTATCCTGCTTGGTACATGATCTCTTGCCGATGAGGATGCTATGTGATATGTCGTTATTTTTGGTGCCGTGGTGTGTATGTTGTTGTGTCATCGTGTGTTGAAGTGAATTTGTTTGCTTGGCCCAAGTCGATGTTTACCGGTGATGTTAACACCGACGATGTTTCGTTTTTGAGACAGGCATTATTCGTCTCGTATATATTTCTTTTGGTGGTTTGATGTTGAATGTTACGTTTTAATTTTTGACAAATATGAGATAATGTATAAAAAAAAATGTTAATAAATGATTTTTTTGGACAGATTTAAAAATTAAGATATAGTTATTTTACGATATATTTATGTATGCAAATTTTATAGCAAGATGAGATTTATAGCAATCCTCTTACCTCCAGTCAATTTTAATTTTTATCGTATAAAACCGCACAACTTGTTTTTCGAATTCCGATTCCCTTACAATTTTGTGCCCTCCCTACAACCATCCTCCTGCCCTCGCTGACACCG
>WNLO01000100.1:0-113251 GCA_021398005.1 Sporothrix luriei | reverse complement strand
TATATATAGTGGTTAGTTTTATATATATTCTATAAAATAATTACTACTATTAGAAGGATATAGGGGGGAGCTATAGTGTATATATTACGGTTGTTATATTAGGGTGGGTGGGCTATAGGCGGCGGCCCGTACCACTAGCTTCCCGGTATTCGGTAAGGGTGTTTTAGTAGAAGGAGTAGGTGTAGAAGTAAGCTGGGTGTAGCCCGTAGTAGTTCGGGCATTATCTTTCGTTAGAGGGCTTGTTATAGGAGAGGCTCTTGTAGCCTTCTTTATAGTGTACGTATTAGGGGGGCTTACGACACCTATATATATTATAGTCCTATATTTAGTAACGGTAATAGATTTACGGCCAAGTGTCTTATCTATATAGGATAGCGCGGTAGAGGTAGTAGTTAAGGATAACGCCGTCTTATATAAGTAGGGTGGCGTCAGCTTTAGTAGTGACGGTAAGGTATAGGCTATTAAAGCTAGCTAACGGGCCATCCTTACGGATTATAGGGCGTGTCTAAAGGACTAGGTACAGTGTATTAAGTTTTATACGGAGGTCTAGGGAGAGTGTATCTATTGGTACGCTATAGAGGACGACCTTTAGGCCGTTAATTATAGCGTTAGCGCCTAGGTTATTAGCCCAGGATACGTCTTTTATATATTACTACTCTATCCCCCTAGGGAAGACGATAGCGCTATCTCCGTTTAGAAGCCAACGAACTATAAGGGCTTATATATAGTCTCTAGTAGTTAACTTAATAGTATTAACGATAATCTTATATAAGGGCGGTAACATTATACGGCTAGTATAAAGGATCACCTCTTCTTATAGTGGTGGCTTTATTACTATAATAAGTATAGGGTTAGGGTTATTATAACGTTAGTTTATTTATTATAGTAGAGGGGTGGTTTATACAGCTAGCTTAAAGGCGTATATAAACGGTAGACTAATAGTAGTAGTTAGCGTAGTCATAAGGTCCGAAGGTAGCGCCGTAGCGGTATAAAGCGTCTAAGAGGTAATAGTATAAAAGAGCCATTATAGGATTATATTAATAGTGGCGCTAATACGGTTATCCGCCTTATATATAATAGAGAGAGCGGTAGTAAGGGTGTTAGTGTAACCATTTAAGATACTATAGATCCTAACGATATCCCTAAGGATAACGGTAGTTAATAGTTTAACGATTAATAGGATAATACGTATAGTGGTAGTCTTAGTTAGGGTAGAGGGAGTAGTGGGTACGGCGTTATAGCCGGGCGGTATAAAGGGCGTAGCGGTAACCGTCTCCCTAGCTATACGGCTACGCTTAGTCAGAGACCACTGTAGGCCTTCAGAAATAGTAATAGCATCACTCGTATAACGGTGCAGAGGACTACTGGCCAGCGTGGCGCTATCGGCCGTCGGTGGCCTCACTCGCTTAATGGCCGCCGCTAGGGGTGGCGGGGCGGGCGTGCTACAGCGCCGTGACGTGGCGGCGCGTGGCGCGCCGGGCCCGTTGAGCACGGCGGCAGGCATGCCGGTGTCAGCGAGGGCAGGAGGATGGTTGTAGGGAGGGCACAAAATTGTAAGGGAATCGGAATTCGAAAAACAAGTTTTGCGTAAATGGCTATAATAAATCGAAAACGATTTTTTTTTGTATATTATTTTTTGTTTTAATTATTGTAAGATGTGTTGAAATAATAATTAAATAAAAACGAAGACCACAAATGACAGGCATATGATTATTAAATTTCTTCCGCCGTTCGGTGACTATAAATGTATTGATTTCTTTTATTCGTTTTATTTCTAGAGAAAACAATCAATAGAGCCATTCTTTCAACCGTTTCACGGAGGACTTTATCACTGCCCATTACAGACGTACGCCGTTCAAACCGAGTCTTTGCCAAAATCCACCACAGAGCCTCTCTGGGCGTCTCTGTCTAAGAATATCTGCCTCACCCAATTTTGGCCCTACGGACACGCGCCGCTTTTCTTTTTCAGTGTATCGCATTTCCTTTTTACGTGTGTTGTGTGTACCTCCTGTTGTCTGCGCTACGTGCCGCTGTCGGCCAATCGTTAGCCGCTGGGCCTTTGGTAGCTGTTGAGTTTGAGGCTGGGGCGACGAGATCCCACACAACCCTACAGGAGTACTGGGAAGGCTCCAGCCACGTACCTAAAAATACACCACGAATATTGGACCCTGAAAAGAAGACGTGAGTGGGAGCACAAGACAAGGGCATGGGCGGTTCGAGGGCAGGAAAGGGTATGAGGTCGGTTTGACGTGGTATGAAGTGTATGAAGGGTTCGTCTGGGTCTGTCGCGACGGGCCGCCCTGTATCCATTTGGCAGCAGTGTTTAGTGGAAATTTGTGTGTACTTTGGCTGTTTGGGCTGGGTTTTCTCGCCTTGCATAAAAATGCAATTTTACGGCCAAGTCGTACGGCGGATAGCAGCGTCATGAAATAAAATGAGTGGGTGAAACTCGATTCTCGTTTGAGCGGTGAGAGCCTGTCTGGTGGTGGTCATATCTGTCCACAGATCGTCTCACGACAGCATTGAAATGCTATGTTGTTTTTCAGTTATTATTTAATTTTATTGTTTTTCGGTCGCTGTACTAGGCCCTTCACTAAACAACGAGGCCTTTTGACTTTGTTTGTCCTGACATTGTAATAGAATTTGAAGAATATGAAATATTTGTGAATACCAAAGTGAAAATGTAGCCTTGTCCCGCCTTGCCCGTCCGTAGACGTATGAGTGCGTTGTCCTACTGTACAGTCCAGTGCCTGTTGCGTGGAAAGAAAGACGAAAGAAAGAAGCAAAGAGAGAGAAAAGAGGCAGGGTATATCCAAAAACCAGCCGAAAAGAAGCAAACATATGTCGAAGTGAAATGAAAATGAGTTAAACAAAGATATTATCAAATGTTGGTACAGTGTATGTGTCGGCCGGTCGTGGAGGTCGCCAAAGTGGACTGTGAGGTTGATGGTTCAAATGTCTGTGGATGCTCGTCTTGCTTAACCAAAGAACCAGTAGAAAGCGGTGTAGGGGACACTGCCACCGGCGGCGTTGAGGATGCTGCAGGTATGCGAGGCGCCACCGACAGTGATGACGCGGTAGACCTGCTTGATGCTGTTGGAGGCTGCGTTGGAGCTGGCAGACAGCTGGAGCCAGTCGACAGCGCCGGTGGACAGGATGCCGGTGCCCGCGGTCGAGGGCGCCTTGACGTCGCCCGTCTTGGTCATGCTGCCGTAGAGGTTGGCGGCGACCAGATTGAAGATTGGTACACCGGTGGCGTCAAAGTAGTGATGGCCTAGGAAAGGCACAGATGTGGGAGAGACACCGGGCAGCACGAGGGCGGCAGCGGCCAGGAAAGGATCCTCGATCACGGCGCCGTAGTCAGCCTCGCCGAGGACGTTAGGGGTGGAAGGGCTGCCCGGGCTGGAGGCCGCGGCATTCTGCAGGTTCAAGGGAAGATCCTGGCCCCAGAGGACGGCGTTGGAGATGGCGTTGAAGGCATCCGGATGAAGGCCAGTTTTTGCGGTGCCAGGGTACAGGTGAGTGACATCGTAGAGAGTAGCCAGGGCACCGGTGGCGACGGTTGCCGCGCTGTTGGAAGCGCAGGTGTAGTTCTGGATGCCGTGGCCAACGGCGATCTTCAAAAGAGACAAGCCAGGGCTAACAGGAGGGAGTTCGGTACCTGGACGTGTTAGTTTCGAGACGACTTTTCTCATTTTGAAAATATTCAAAAAAGAAGTGACTTACCAGTACCGGTCAAGGGGAGAGCGAAGGTAGGCGGCTTGCATGGTGGTGGTGGTGCGGCCGAGACGACAGCCAGCAAGCTGGCGAGGAGAGTCAACGATCGTGCGGCCATTGTGAATGATGGGTGTTGGCGATGAAGAAGACGAAAGGAACCAATATGGCGGGAGAGAACGATAATTATAAGATCTTCGAAAAGAAGAGGCTGACTCGTTCCTCAGAGAAAGCCTCGCAGATGCAATGCAAAACGCGCGTTGCTTCAGCGCCAGGGAAAATGAATGCAATATAAAAGTTAAGCGCCGGCCGGGTCGGAGACCGTGTTTTGGTGTAAGAAACGGGAGGACAGCTGGGGAAAGTGGGCTATTGGCAACGAAGGCTTCCAGAGCGTTTGTCTTGGGTAACCCCACAAAAGATGGCAGAATACGCAGTGTTGGAGGATGGCAAGGCCGGCAGGATCCAGAGAAGTGGGCAAGGAATGTATTTTTGGATGGGTGGAAAAGAAACGAGAAGAGAAGTGGAAGACGGTTGGACTTGGGTTGAGACCTGTCTGAAGAAAAAAGACAAGACAGCTGTCGTGGAGAGGGTGACACCGTCGATTTATATGTCGTATTGTCTTCAGACTTGGGACTGAAAAGGAAAAGGAGAAAAGGAAAGTGAGTGATCAGGTTGGAAGAGGAAAACAAGGAGAGTTCGGATCCAGGAGTCAGGAGTTGAAAAGAAGTGTTTGAAAAGTGCTAGCGACAGGGCGAAGAGGAAAAGACATGGCAAGGAGAAGGAAGCAAGTACGAAGTAGACGAAACCGATGGACGAAGGTAAGCTGTCGAAAGGGACGACCAACAGCAACAGTAACGACAGAAGTCGGGGCCTGCCCGCAGCCAACATGTCGCCCAAAGCGGCGATCAGAGAGCAACAGACAAACCGAACAAAAAGGAACACACGAGTTGGGCCCTGGGCACTCGGACAGGGTCGAAGCCAAGAGGAAGACGGTTGGGTGGAGCTCACATCATTTGCGGTGGCATGGAAGGATACGTGAAGGATACGTTCGTACTCCGTGCATGGTCGTGGACGGCCAGGGCTCAGAGGTTGCACTGACCCATCCTTGCGCCGTGCCATTTGGCCAGTTGCTATTTTCGCGAGGCCTTCTTCCTCGTTGTTGTCGTGTCCATCCTCGGTGCTAGTTTGGACCTAGTATTCCTTCTGCGACTGTTTGTAGCATGGAGCGCCCTGTGCTGACGGTCTGTGTCGTCGTGTTCTCCAAGATTCAACAGACTTGTTAGTACGGAGTACGATGTACGTCGTAGGGAGAGCGAGCGCGGATAATATGAAATACAACCCCGCGGTCCAACTTGCCGTCTACCGACGCAGAACCAACTTTGAAGCGGCTGGCCGCAAGGATGCCGAGAAGAATAGGCAAAGACAAGACCCAAGCAAGCTGACGGTGAGTCGGAGTACATCGTACTTCGTTGAAAGCGGAGGGCTCATCTGGATAGCTTTGCGACTCTTCTGGCATTTCCCTGGCGAGTCTGCCAGCTTGTGCCGTCCACGATCGTCTGCTTCGAGGGGTGGGGGACGATATCGTGCATCACTCTCGTAGAGGGACACAGAGGCGCACGAGACACGCCTCTGAAAACAGCACTAATAACAATCGAGACAAACGCAAAATAAAAATAACGCCAAGGGGGTCCAGAAACGAGATGGAGGGCGCGGGTGCGGCAAGATTACCGTTTTGCTTGAAGACGGGACACAAACGATGGCTGCGTCTAAAACGACAGGGGGTGTGTTTAGCTGCAGAAAGGGCTGCAAGGGGGAGGGAGCGGGATGGCCAAGGCGAGCAGGGTCAGATGGCGAGGAATTAGTTGTTAGTCCATCGTACGGAGTCCGTCCTCTTGTACGAAGTAGTTCGTACATCTCGTTGTCTGCAGCCTCAGGGAAACGTGGTATGCAGAACGGGGTACGTCGCACTTGTGTACGGACTCTGTGGACGAGGACGGTGTACCACCGTATCGAGGATGCCAGAGAGGACCATCAGCTTGTGCAACTGAGTTGTGCAGAGTTGTTTGTTCGGGTTGCAAAAGCTGTTCCCGACTAAGTGCAGATGCCCCGTGCGTGGGCCATATTGATTGTTTGCTGGCGGACCGTATTCCCATGCAGGAAGCACGCATGCTCTATGATCAGTGGCGAGTCAAATTGTGCACTTGACAATGATGAGTCGGACAGGACAATGGCCCCACGAGACGAATGCGGTGCGTGTTGTGCACCTGGTGTAGTCCTTGCATGTACTCGCATGCAAGGCGGCACATGAGCCATTCTCGACCAACGAATACCAGATGGACAAGACCTGTTGCACGCACCAACAGTTGGAACTGTGTGCGATGTAGGATGCCTGAACAAGCGCGATATGGGCACTGAAAACTGTGCCGCTCTGTTGGTCCCCAGTTCTTTCTTTCACGGCTGGTGGTGCAGCTTGTTTTGTTGCTCCAGCCAAGACTGATGCAGGCGGCGAAACATACACAGATTACTGGGTTGTGCTCAGTGGTTTGTACACACCTGTGTATGCCGTAGCTGAGTACTTCGTACGTCAAAGTCCCGCCAGATTTGCCGGATTGGGCACCTGCTGCCGCCTCTCGCTTGGACTCGGAGGCTGTTCCTTGATTTTGATCGTTCGCTGTCGATGGCAGGTGCACCCATTGAAGCTGGTCCAAGACAAGCATCGAAACGGAGGTCGACACGGGAGACACGTCCAAAGGAGCAGAGAGGAAAACAGAACAAACAAAGAGACGCCACCACCGAGAGTGGGTGCGCATCTCATTACGGAAACCTTGGATGGCTGCTGAACGGTAGCGGCGTTCCGTGCGCATGGGCGTCAGTCTCTGTGGGGATGGGCCATGGCGCTGAGTTGGGGATGGCAGGAAACGGAGGCGAGAAGAGAGAAGCTGGTCAGCAGTGGATGAATTGGAAGAAAAAGTAAATACAAAGTAAGACTACAAAAGGGGTTCTCAATACATCGTAAGAAATGAACGAGGCAAGAACGATGTGTGTCGAATGCTCCTTCTGTCTTCGTGACGGTGTTTGCTCTTTCCATTTTAGTCAATCATCGCTCAGCCAATACGGTGTTGTGTCTTTTACTGAGTACATTTGAGAGACCGAACCAGAATACATCGGCTGTTCCCCCGAACGAACCAGAATTCCAAGCAATAATACGGGCTGCTATTGAATTAGTTTTCTTCTTTTCAACGTGCGGTCGGGTGCAATCTCTGATGCGCCACCGGCCGGTGGTGGCCACCTAGGCAACGTTCCGCGGTCGTGCGTAGAGGAAGGAGCGACTCTGTCAGGTCGTGGGTGCGGTCCTTCCATTGCTAGCTTTGAATTGCACCTGCTTCTTTCCCCCTTCTTTCTCTTCCTTCCCAAAAATAAAACAGGCAGGCGCTCTGGTGTGGGTCACATTGCGCGAGAGAGAAGGTGCAAAGGGGGAAGTCTACAGGGGTGGTCATGCAGCTCAAAATGAGATGTCACAATATTGATTCTGGCGAGAACCAGATTTATTTGGAGTTGCAGTCAATACGAGAGTCAATATCACTGACGTTGCGCGTTTTCTTGCAAGCACGGAAGTATGACATACTCCGTGCTCTCTTGCACGCCGTGCGGTGCACGGTAGTTCTATTTCTGATGTCCTTGCGCTGCAGACAATTCTACGTCAAGATGCGGCACTTGAGACGATGCTATTCTTCAAGCAGGCATATCCTTCGGTCTGTGTCCGACCGTTTCGTGGATCAACGGGCAGACAAGGCCCAAGCTGAACAATGCACGGCCAAAAGCAGCAAGAAAGCAAGGACGGGGAGCACAGGTCATGTCTCCAGACACTCAATATGGAGTACATTGGGCAACTGAAGGATCTCGGAGCTCGGACCAGAGTCTTTGTCCACGCCGTTGTTTGATGTTTGATCTTCGAAACAAACATCGTCTATCCACAACGTTTATTCTCAACAAACGGCCCCCCTGGTGGGGAATGGCAGGGCAGGTACATTCGTACTCGAGGCCTATGCCTTTTCTTGTCTTCTTTTTCTGTCTTCTCCTCTTGGAGTCAAAGTACGGAGTACGATGGACTCACGCGGGCAATACTTTCTGCACGTTCCGAACGTTGCCCATCATGAGGGATCATCGCGGAAGGAAGACAAATACGATGTACAAGTACGGTCGTACATCTTCTTATTCCAAATCCGAGCCCACGGAAGACTCCGAGAGTCTGTGGTTGAGCTGACGAGAGCACTGGTCGTCCGCCCATCGCCGAGATGGTCTTGGCCCTCACGGTCGCGGTGTCGATCCTGAACTGAACAGGAAGGGAGCAGCAGAGACGGTGTTGCGCTGCCCGACAAGTCTGACCCATGGGATTGGGAGGGAGGTGAGAAGAAAAAGGTTTGTCTGAGGAACAGCGCCTGACGCTTCACAGCCGCACAGAAGCCCAACGGCCTGGGCTGTCAGCCAATCCAGCGCATCCTTGCCCGAAGCAGAATCAAACAAGCGACATCCAGCGCGCTGCGGCTGTAATACGGCGTACGAAATACGTGTACGGGCTCCGGAGTCACGGTCACAGGGCACACACCTTTTCAAGATGACCCCAATATTTCAAATCCGATGCACTGGTGCTGTTGATCCCACAATCCCACAGATCCTCGACGATCGTTTCCTTTACGTTGTGCCTGCGCCGACATTCTGCATCCTTCTCCGCACATTTTCCATCCTCATTGCTTGGGCATACGGATTACACTTCCGCCACATATTTCACCCTCCGTCCTTCCCCCTCGACTCTCTTCCACTTCCCCCCTGAGCCCCTGCTGCCATGGTCTCGCGCTTGTGTTGGCGACTTCGTTAGGGCTTACTTGCCTCTATGTCTGCTACGTCTTCGAGGATTGTTAGCTCGCCGTTGCATTTTGGGATTGTAGGAGCGCTGCCAGAAAGGGGGCTTGTGCTCTGCAACAGGCTAAAGACAGCCAGTCCCTGAGAATGGCAGACAAGAATCCTCCTGAAGGGAGCACTGTTGACGCTACGACGGACGCGATCCAACACTGGAGACGATGGCGTTGGCCTTGGACGAAATTGGGCGTCGCAGACCTGCAAGCTTGCTGCCAACATCGTTAGCCGTGACTCTGAGCGCATCACGACCGTTTGATCCTACAGTGGACGGTGCGGTGTTGGGTCACATTCGCCCCCAAGTCGTGCCTATCATCCGAAGGCTACATCAGGCGAAAGAAAAAGGAGTCCAGATAGTTTACTCGGTACGAAGTATGCCTCAATATGCGTTGGTGTTTTGGCCCTGACGCATCATTGGTTAGCCTCTGCGCACAGCATCATCCTTCAATTGCGACGGCGCCGCAAAGATCGCGAACGACTGCATCGCCAGAACGGGACAAGTGTCGTGTTTGAAGGGGGATCAATGGCGTCGGCAACACGAGCCACTGTCTTGCGGGTATTTTATCTTTTGGCTCTCTCTGTGTCTTTCTTTCTGTCTGTCTGTTTGTCTGTTTTTCTCTCCTGCGCACTCGTGTACGGCCCGTTGAAATCGCCTGTTTCTCCAACACCCCATTCTGAAACACCAACGCCCCCAACATTGTAACCAAGAAGTTGGGACGACAATGCAGCCTTCCCCCTTCAACAATAAGCGCGAACCAGGGGCAGTACGATGTACATCGTGTTCCGTGCAACAAACGCAGCTCTGTCGATCCTAAAACAAAACGCATTGATGTTTTTGTTTCTCTGTTTCATCCAATGTCCATCGCGTGTAATTACTGAGTGCGACAGATAAGGTCTCCATGCTCCCTCCAACGACCTCCATCGTCACAGTCCACTCCGCGCCCGCTTGAGCTGCGGCGGCGAAACGGGGCAGCGGTCGAGGCCCGCGGCGTCCGAGGCACGCAACCGTTTCCGGCTGGGCGTGTCGCCAGGGAGACTTTTCGTCCTGTGCGCATTCGTATCCACGTCGTGCAAACTGTCCAGACTGCCCAGGCTGTCCACGCTGCTCTGGCTCTCGTTGCCCGTGGCCTGGCTGCCGTCCGTCGTCGACGGCGCCGTCAGGCTGGAGACAAAGTCAATGGGCGAGCACGAGGCGGGCGGCAGCGGGGAGTTGGACACGCGCGGCGGCGTACTGGGCGTGATGGGCGACGTTCGGAAGAGGGGCAGCGACGTGGCCCGTCGTTTGGGTGTACTGGGTGCTGACGGTTCATCAAGAAAGGTCTTTGCTTTGCCAACGGCAGCGTTTTGCTCAACCGTACGTTCTTCGACTGCAATTGCTTCAACCGAGGCCACGGCCCTTTCCGCCTCCTTTACCTCCTTTGCCTCCTCTGCCGCTTCCGTCTCCTGGCTGTCGCCCGTCAGGTCAATGACGGGCACGACGACGTTCGGTTTTGCCAGGCCCACCTTCGCCCGTGTCGCCTTCTCGTACTTGTCGTATCGTTCGTCGTATGTCTTGACCGTGACAATGGACAGCTGGCTTTGTCTGAGGAGGTCTTTGTTCCCCTCTTCTGCCTCTGCGTCGTCTTCCAAAATATCAACCAGAGGCCGTCCAAGGCTAGCCGACTGGTTTCGCTGTGTCGATCCCGACGACGACTGGCTGCGGGTCGTAGACTGGGACGGTGACTGCGACTGCGACTGCGACTGCGATTGCGACTGGCTCGTCTCGGCATCCATGGCAATGCCGCCCTTGTCGGCACGCTTCAGCTGGGCGACCCAGTGGGCGTGCTGGGCGGCATCGTAGACGTCCGGACCCGGCCCGCCGCTGCCGCTGCCGCCGCCGCTGCCACCACTACCCAGCCCACCAAAAAAGTCGTCGTCGTACGCGGCCGTGCGCGCCTCCGCCTCGACGGCCATGGCCTGCAGGTCGTCAAACGTGAGCGTGTCGGCCCAGGTGCGGTCGAAATGGAACTTGACGACGCTGGGAAAGCGCGGGCTCCAGAAGCGGCCGTACCCGGGGCGGTGAAAGGAAAAGCAGCGGATGTCGACGACGGGCGGGTCGGCAAAGAGGTCCGTAGGGCCGCCTCGGCTGTCGTCGAGGCCGGGCTCGAGCGGCGCGAGGTCAAAGGGGCATGGGGGCAGGTCCTGGGCGCCGTCCTGGGCGCCGTCCTGGGCGGCGCCGGGCGTCGACGTGGCATGTCTTGCGTGTGCTGTGTTTCGTGTCCTTCGTCGGTCTGTTTTGCGCGGCATGGGAACGACGCGCGGGCGGCAGTGGCGCAGAAACGTGGCCATCTGGGCCGGCGTGAACGTCACGACGTTGGTGACGACAAAGCGCGGTCGGGTCTGCCCAGACCTGGGCGTCTGCCGGCAGCCGATGAAAAAGTGCGTCCATTTGAGCCCGGGCAGGTCGGACGGGTACTCACGCGCTTTGCCGGCATCGTAGCGGGCCCCCACGACAGCAAAGTCGCCGACCTCGCCGAAGCCGCCGATGTAGCCCCTTTTGAGTTTGATGACGTAGGAGGTCAGGTATGGCCACGCGAGGGCGGTGGTGGACGAGGTCGTCCCGGACCCCGGGCCCTGGAGGTCAAAGTAGGGGTCGTTCAGCGGCTTCAGGACCAGCCCTTCGAGGTGGGCGGTGATGCAGCGCGCAAAGGCGCGGCGCAGCTGGGCCGGCGCCGTGGGGGCGCGGAAGTCGAGGATCTCGCGCTGGACAAGCTCGGCATAGCCCGGGCGGCATGTGATCAGCGCCGCCAAGCGGCGAAAGCGGTCTTCGCGGCTGGTGCTCAGCAGCGACTCGTCGTCGATGAGCATCACGTCGTAGTAGACAACCATCAGGTGCTCGTGGTCCTGGGTGTCGGCGCGCGGGTCGCAGTAGAGACGCGACCCGCTGCGGGTGACGTGCTTGCGGATGGCATCAAAGTCCATGATCTTGGCGGCCTGGACCACGTCAGCAACGCAAAGAGCAACTTCCCACCAGCAGGGACGGGCGCCCACAGACTCACCTTCTCGTCGTAGGCCAGCATTTCGCCCTCGAGGATGCAGCCCTTGGTGATCGGACAGTCTGGCTGCCCGAGGCGCAGCGAGTCGCGGATGGCGCTGTGCAGGTTCACGCGGTCCCACGTGCTGTCCTTGCCGCTCTTCGAGAAGAGCTGAAGGCAGTCTTTGTGGTCCGGCCCGTTGGCCAGGTTGACATGCACCTGCACGTACTCGCCGTCCATCTTGTGCTCGCAGCTCATCCGCCGCGGCCCGCCCATGGCGATGCAGTGCTGGATGCTGCGGCCCTTGACCCAGGGCTGGCGGCCGACCTTGACGCCGAGGCGGGGGCGGACGACGTCGTCGTTGTTGTTGTTGTCACCGGATAAAGACAGGACTGCCGCCTCGAGATGCGCATGCACTTGCAGCGCCTGCGGCAGGGCCCGGTGAAAGGCGCGCGCCACGACCGCCCCATCGAGCACGGCCGGCCGCAGGTCTTTGAGGACGAGGCGCGTCAGCCACTTGGCGCCGCAGGGGTCGAGGCGCTGGTACAGCCGCGCGAGGGCATCCTGCGTCGGCGGAGGCGCAACAAAGTCGTTCTTCGACGGGCTCGCCGCATGTTGTCCCCGAACGGCGGGTGCACTGAACCGACAGCGTGCAGCGACGCCGTGCAGCGTGGCGTCAACCTCCTCGACGGTGACGGGAACCTTGGGCGCGGGATTGGGCTGGGGAGTTAGCAGACGATCAGACAATCGGGGCAGTAGACCAGATAAAGGACGGGTGAGCTTGGACGTACTGTCCGCTGGAGGATGGCCTCGACGCAGTCGGCAAGGTCCACGGGCCCGGTGGTGGCATGGTCACAGGGGCGCATCCAGCGAGAGAGTTCCGGGACGCGTGAGTGGCCGAGACCGAGAGCGCGGATGAGGATGCGCTGGAGGCCGCGGGCCTGCAGAGCATAGACGCGGTCGGTGCGGCGGTCGGGCAGGAGGGTGGACAGGAGGGCGGCGGCAGCTGACGAGCTGGTCGCAGAGGCCGCTGGTTGTTCGGCTATCAACGCATCGACTTCCCTCCGGTGCTTTGCAAACCAAGACTGGACGATCAGGTTGGCGGACCGAGGCCGACTTCGATGCGCTGGCGGGAGTTCAGCGACCTGCTCGAAGAGGTCACAGACATGGCTGAAGAGGAAGGGCATGGTGGAGGGTGCAGATGGACAAAGGAAAGGGAGACCGAGGTGCTGATGCGTCTGCTCGCATGTCGACGCGCATGGACAGGACTCAAGGTCGGATAGAAATGTGATGCAAAAGAGAATCTGGTGATATTTCCAAGACAACCGAAGTTGGAGGGACAATCGATTTATGTATGTCGTGAGATGGCCGACAAAGATGCCGACAAAGAATCCCCTTTGATCCTTTTACCCAGTGATGTGGCCGAGTCGTTGTCTCGTCTCCCTTGATGCAGCACTGCCTTGCAGGCAACAATGCGATTGTTGGGTGGGACAAAAAAACGGATGCCACTCCCTTTTACCGGAAACAGCCATTTCGTGAGGCCCCACGATGGGCCCTGTGTAGCCTCTGTGTCGTTGCAAGCCTGGGAAAGTGCCACTTTAGGGCACGCGCTGGACGCGCTATTGGGAGACACAAAACGGCAGGATCGACGGGTGTGGATCGCGCGTGAGGCACGGGTTCACGTGAGGGCGTCGCAGCGCAGTCTATTAGGCAGAATCGGGATTTAGCGACGCAACCGCCTCAAATAGGCATCGCAATAGTGGGACATGGATAAAGTTGGTATGCGCCGTATATTATGGGGAAGACTATTATTGCAATTATAAATTGAGGTTCAAATCGACAGAATGGACAGTGGCAGGCTCGATGGGCTGGGAATCAAATAATATGCCAAAAGTAAACAGGATGCAGAAACGCTCACAAATGAAAAAAAAAAAGCAATAAAAAAGCCAAGGCCAATGAAGTAATGCAGACAAGAACATGGCACCACAGATCAGATCAAATAGACAGCTGCCTCATACTGTCCCGTTAGAAATCGCCGCCCGTGTCGCCGCCGCTGTCCCCGAAATCGCCTCCAAAGTCAGCGCCCGTGTCGCCGCCTACATCCCCCGTGTCGCCGCCCCAGTCGTCGCCCGAGTAGTTGACCGAGTCGCCCCAGCCGCCGACACCGCCTGTGTTGTTGACGTCAATGTTGATCTGTGTGTTCGAGGTCATGTCAAACACGGGCACGGCCGGCGTGGTTGTCGGCAGCACAAACGTTGGCTGGCTCTGCGTCTGCTGCTGCAGGATGTTCATGAAATTGTTGGTCGCCTGGTTTTGCGACTGCTGCAATATGTTCATAAACTGGCTGGACTGCTGCTGCTGCTGCTGGAAAATCGCCTCGTACGGGTTGCTTGCTTGTTGGCTATGTTGGTGAGCCTGCAGGAGCGAGTCGATGACCGTGTTGGCCAGTGCTTCGCCAGGGGTCGGTGCACCGGTACCGCGGCCTGCATTCACACCCGCTGCGCCACCGCCACGACCTGCGGCGACACCGGGACCATAGCCACGACCGGCGCCAGGGGGTGCACCGTAGCCACGGCCAGCACCTGGAGCACCTCGGCCAGCACCGCGGCCAGCTCCAGGGGCCCCACGGCCAGCACCTGGGGGAGCACCTCGGCCAGCCGCTCTGTCGCCCTGGAATTGAGATTGTGCGCCCGGGGCTGTACCCGACGGCGCTCCAGTGGTAGTACCAGGAATGTATGGTTGAGGCCCAACCGAAGTAGCCGCCGGAACGGCACCAGGAGGGGCGCCGGGAATAGCAGCACGAGCAGCCCCCGGAGCAGCCCCAGGGGCAGCACCAGGAGCCGGACTTGTACCGGAAGCAGAAGAGACTCCTGGAGAGGAACTAGGAGAGGGGCCAGGAACCACACCAGGTGGGATGCCGGGTGTGACACCAGGGGTTGCGCCGGGAGCAGCGCCGGGAGCAGCACCGGGAGCAGCACCGGGAGCAGAACCGGGAACAGCACCGGGGGCTGCACCAGGTGCCATGCCAGGAGCCGCGCCAAGTGCTGCGCCAGGTGCCGCAGCTGGCACAGCGCGCATACCGGGCGGAGCACCGCCAGGGGCAAATCCAGGAGGCGTCTGCGTGGTCATACCGGGTGCCGCCGTATGCGGAACTTGGCCGGGAGGCGCCGAGTAGCTGGTAGGCATAGGCGGCCGACCAGCCTGGCCAGGTAATGGCTGGCCTGGTGGTACCCATTGACCGGGAGCGGGTTGACCGTGAGCGGGCTGGGCAGACGCCACGGGTTGGCCGGGAATATATGGCTGCTGTGGTGTCAGTGATGCAGCCGGGGAGGGCGTACCGCCCGGTGGGATGCCGTGCTGCATCTGGCCCGGCGCTGTGTGCATCGCGTGCAGCGGTGGAGGTGCTCCTGTGGCGCCCATCTGTCGTGCCGCGTAGATTTGCGCTTCGGCTTGCTGCTTGGCCTGTTGGATCTGGATCTGCGCCTGGCGCTGGGCCTCGGCTGCGTCGGCCTGCGCTTTCTGCACGGCCTTTTGCATAGCATCCTGCTGGGACGACTGGCGTTTGTACTGCTGGTGCGTCGAGTAGGCAGAGGTGCCGATGCGGGCGCCGGCCGCGCCCGACATGCCGATGCTTTCACCGACCAGCGCGCCGCCAATGGCAAAGGCTGTGCGCTTGACGGCCGGGTTCTTCATCAATTTGGGGAACAGGCCACTGCCGCTGCCACCGCCGCCAGCGTTATTGGTGGTGGGAGACGGCGAGGCAACAGCACCCGGTCGGCTTGGAGCCGTGCCCACGGTCATTTGGCCGCGCTGAGGCGCTACACCGGTAGACGCGGTTGGGGGTCCAGCGAATGATTGATACGCCGTACCTGGTGCCGGCGCCGCGTGCACTTGTCCCGGGGACTGGCCAGGAGCCGTAGCAAACTGCTGCTGTGCCTGCGGCTGGTACGGAACAAACACACCATTGGGACCCATAACAAACATCTGCTGAGCAGGTTGTTGAGGTTGGCCAGGCTGAGGCCGACCGGGTACTTGTTGTCCCGGCAAAGGCATAGTCTGGGCATGTTGTGGGTGCGTAACCCCGGGTGGCAGAGCATGCTGCGGCTGCTGTCCTTGCTGCTGCGGCTGAGGGTGCACTTGCGGAACAGCCGCCGGTGCCGTCTGGCTGTGATGCAGAGGTGGAGGCTGCGGGTTCTGGATACCAGTTGCAAGCGGCATACCCGGTGTACTTGGTGTCGGTGAGGAGCCTGGAGCCTGAGCAGGAGATGGGGCCTGGCCTGGCTGACCAGGCTGCTGCGGTGTCACGAAACGGTTTGGCAGCGGAGGCGGTATGCCGCCCATGGCCAGAGGTGGGCCAGGGAAGAAAGGCTGTTGCGTCTGCTGGCTTGGCAGCTGGCCTGGGAGGGACATGCGGTGGGCCGGATGACCGGGCTGGCCAGGGGCCGGCCCTGGCACTGGCTGGAATTGTGGGAGCGCACCAGGGAAAGCCTGGGGAGCAACCCCCGACAGCCCAGTTTGCGACTGTGCCTGCGACTGTGCCTGCTGCATGGGCTGGAGAGGCTGGACTGGCTGCTGGAATGTTTGAGGATTATACCCAGCTGGGGCAGGCTGGGCCACACCGGCCACTGGTGGCGGTATTTGACCGGGAGCAGCGTACATGGACATGCGGTGAGGCACTGGCTGCGCTTGCTGGGCGGATGGAGACGGTGTGGTAACCGAGCCAGCCACCGAGTTGCGGTGCATCGAGTTGACGGACAGGGCCGGCGACTGGTGCGTCTGTTGGGGACTGCTCTGGCTCGGGGCGCTCTGGACACTGTGAATGCTTTGAGCGGGCGTGTGCACGCGCTGCTGATCAAGTGTCGAAGAGGGTGGCTGCACCGGGGCCGATGCGGGAGATTGTTGCAAGGTAATGGACTGGATGGGCTGGATAGGTTGCTGGCCGAGCTGGTCGACAGCAACGCCCCACTGTTGGTTTGATACCGACGAGACGGACATGCGGTGAGGGAGAACTGTTGGACCAGGCCCAGGACCAGGACTCGAGGAGGCACCGGGGACGGCCGAGGCAGCGAGCTGTGGTGATTGCGCGCTCACAGACCGAGGCGATGCGTCCCCAGAACCTCCACCAACGGCTTTCCGCTGTACGGTCGGCTTGCGCTGGATGCGGTTTTGCAGGGGCGGTTGGGCAGCAGCTACTGATGGCGGCGGTGTAGCGGAAGGTGTAGCTGCGAATATCGAAGTCGGAGATGGTTGCTGGAACTGCGGCGGTGCGGCGGCAGGTGTCTGTGCCTGTGGTTGGGGCGTCTGATGCTCCTCGGCAGCCAGTATGAGACCCGATGATGCCTCGGCGATCGACGCAAGGCCGCTCGGGGCCGCCTTTGTGTTCGGAGCACGGGTGGGACCGGCAACGGGGGGTGGTGTGTTGGCCGGCGACTTCGGTTTCGGTGCGGTGCTGGCAAAGTTGGCGGACATCATGACGGGTGTGGGAGGCGGCGGCTGTGAGACGATGGGGGCCGCTTTATCTGTACCCGTCGGAGGCGCTGGTGCGGGAATCTCTTGGTTTGGAGGTGCACTTTCGGACTCGACGATAACGCCAAATGGACGCGGTGAAGCTAACCCAACTTCGTACGTTTCAGCTGCCGGCGCCGGCGGCTGTGTCGAAGGTGACGTTGAAGTGGGAGCTTGAGGTGGTGATCTTGGCTGCAACGGAGCTGGAATGGCTTCATTTTCTACCGTAACGCCAAAAGAAGCGGCGGTGTTAGGCGCGGGGGCCTGTGCAACCTGGTCGATCATGGCTGGGGCTGGCTGGGGTGTGTCGGGAACTGCTGGCATGGATAATGGAGAAGCAAGCGACGTCGGGCTACCTTGTCGAGACAGGCGGAGCGGTGCTGGCATCAACTCAGGCTGTGAGTCTTGGACGTCTTTTGTTCCAGCCTGGGGTGATATCAAATGAGATCTTTCGGTGCCTGCGGTGCCTTCTTGGGTAGCCAGGGGCGGTGCTGGGCTGACAATGTCCTTCTTTTCACTTGTCTGGCTTACTGATGCTTGAGCAGGCAGCGCAGAAATGTTGGCCACGGATGTGGGGGTGGGCGTTGGCGTTGATGTCGGCTGGGGAAGTGGTGTGGTTTCTTGAGGCACTGCAGCTCGCAGCACCAGAGGAACGTCGGAGAGAACGGCTCCCGCAGGTTTCGGAGTAACAAGAGCCTGGGGGATGAACGGACGGTTTGACGCAGGTTGAAGAATGGAGGGCACACGGTTGGGGGCGTCTGTGACTTCCCGTTCTGCTGTGGGGGGAAACTTTAGAGGCTCTGCCGCAGATGGAGGGGGAGTAGGGGTGGCAATGGGTGCAGGAGTGGACGAGGTCTGTGGTTGAGGCTGAGGTGGAGACTGAGGCTCTGCAAAAGGTCTTGGTACAGGCTGGCTCTGAAGCGGCTGTGTTGGCTGGAGTGAAAGAGGTATGCTGGTGAGTGTTGTGTCAAGGGTAGGGCGACGATGTTCCTCGTGGGGGATGTCTTGGCCGGGGCCGTCTCGTTGGGTGTTTTTCGCCTCCGCAGCGGCAGCAGTCGCAACAGCAAGGTCGGCAACGACAAGAGGTTGGCGGCCTGTATCGTCACTATTTGCTGTGTGGACTTGGGCTGAGGGACGGAACGGCTGGTAGGCTCCGTCGACCGGTTGTGTGCTGGCAGGCAGCTTCTCAGGAAGGGCAGCTGATGCTTCGTTGGGCTTTGTCTCTCCGACAGCTACAACCGCAACTGTGGACGCAACTTGTGGTGGCGCGATGGGTGCAGCTGTCGCGACTATAGGCTCGTGTGGTAGCTCAGCAGGACCTGGCAGGATGGGCCCACTGTCAAGTTCGACAGGCGGTGGGTTGGCTTCCTCTTCTGACAGCGGCGTCTGTTCTGTGGCCAGCTCCGAGATGTTGCCGACGGGATCGGAGGCGTAGTGGCGGCCGCCAAGAGCAGCAGCGTCCGGGAGCTCGTGGATAACGACCGGTTCGGTGTTGGGTGGCAGGACTGTGGTGGCAGCAGCAATAGCAGTTGTTGTGTCAGCAGCAATAGCAGTTGTTGTGTCAGCTGTCGTGCCGGCGCTTGCTGTGGCAACACTGTTGACTAGGTTCGGGGTGGTGAGTGTGCTGGCCGGTGTGCTGTCGACCTCGGCGATGCCTCGTTGTGTGGGGTCGTCAACAGCGTTGAGGTTGGTTTCTTCTTCGTCTTCGTAGAGGGGAGACACGTCGGTATAAGAAGCCGGGCCTAGAAAGCCGCCAAACATATCAAAGGACGACGAGTTGAGAAAGTCGCTGCGGCCGAGTGTGGCAGAGGTGGGCTCCTTGTTGGCAGCACCAGTCCGGGAAGCAGTGCTGGCCGTCCGTCTTGGGGGTAAGCCTGACATGCGCCGCTGGCGGTCGCTCTCGAGGCTTTCTTCGGGGGTGGGGATATAGCTCTGCGGAACAGGGCCGAAGTTATCAAAATACTCGGGAAACTCGTCGCCTGGCTTGGGGAACATAAACTGCACGGCGCCCGTTGGCTTGTAACGGAAGAACCACCTTGAGCCATCGTAGTCCGACTCCCAACCCTCGGGAAGGGAAGACATGATGGGGGACGGGGACGAGGGCACAGGAAGGATGGGGGGAGTTGAGGGGTGACGGGAGAGCGCAACAATGCGCAAACCCTGTAGGAGAAAGGACAGGTGCACAGGAGGGAGAGAACGAAGAAAGCCTGGCGACGGTATGAACTGGATAGGCGGCCGAGCTAACGAGGGGGTAGGACCAGAGCTGAAAAGGACAACAGACGCAACGGGCGCGAGTTTAGGAAACAGCGAAGTGCAGACCAGGGGGTGGAGCCGCAAGACACAAGGGGAGAAGAGGAGAAGGAGGTGTGATGATGGAGAGTGAAAGAATGCGGTCTCGGAAGGCGGAAGGCTGAAGGCTGGAGCTTGTGTCGACCAGGCAGGCAAAACGCTGCCCCTAATGAACTCCCCTTGGTCCCAGAACGACGTCTCTGTTCTGATGCCAAGCCGCCACTTGCAGAGCCGCGCTCAAGCACGCGCATGCAGATATCGATGTCCAAGGTCTAGCCTCGGGCTGCAAGCGAAAGGCAATATGGGGAGGGGTGGGCAACAGCGGGTGTGAGTGTGGTCGAGGGTGAGTTGGTGTCGGTTGCGGTCGTATCGACCCGGTGTCAGAGTAAGTTTGCTGTGAAAAGGCAGATCTTTCTCGTTCGGGAGGGACCGTTCGATAGCTCCCGACACGACAACGCGAGCACACCTCGTGCCAGTGACGGCAAGGTGGCTTGGTGGCGGAAGCTTGAATGTCCACGAGCGACCACTCAACGGCTGCAGAACGAACACCCACGAGAATCAGTCAGTCGGAACAGCAAAGAACGCCTCAAAAGAAGGGTGGCCGCCGGAACCTTCCATTCAGTCAAGAATGGCAAAGAGCTCGACAGCTGTGGCAGGGCCAGAATGTATGTAATGGGCGAGTGGTATTCACATTCGACGCAGCCCCTGGAGCCAGATCGAACGACGAGGCCAGGTCTGGTCCTGTTCAGGTAGATCCGGAATGGCTTAGCCTTTCCATCTTAGGTTGCATTTCTCGTTCAGTTGTGCCCCCTCGCGCGCCAATCTGCTCTCCAAAAAACCGCTATTTTGCGGCTGAGCCGCGTTTCCTTTTCATGTTTTGCTCGTAGCTCAATGTTTCCGCGCACCCTTGCCGTTGGGGGTCTGGCCAGGCTCAGGCCAGCAACGGTCTCGTGGCGACCATCGCCAGCTTTAGCAAATGAGAGCTGCAGCTGGTTTGGTTGGCGCATGCAGAATATCAATATTCCATCAGCAGGCGTGGGCCCTCGAGGTCCCCTTTATTTTCTGGAGAGGTGAAATATTGGGGGGATTCAATTAAGCGCCTTGGGGCTCCACGACGCCGACGTGCGCTAGGCTGCATTCCGCACCACGGCGGTGGCCTGGCCGCCCGATTTTGACTATGTTGGTTTGGCAGGCGGTGTATCGTGTTGGCCCTGTCGCTCTTTTTCCATTTCGCTCTAGCCCGCCTTAGAGCAGATGGAAAAACGCCTCGCGAGACATGAGCCACGATGTCGATGAAGACGGTGTTTCGGCGTTGTTTCTTCGCCGTGGCCAGCATTACCCTGTGCGCTCTTCAGTGATGGATGAGTTCGTGCAGCTTGGGAGTGGTCGACAACAGAAAGGGCAGATCTGCGCTGGGCGGAATCAATTCCTGTCCGAGCGTTCGTCGGGAACTGTAACAGAAAATAAACAGAGTATTAATACGACATGTATGGGGCACTGTTTCACTGCTTCCCAGCGTGCTGGGATATATGACAAGGGGGGCGGTAATCAATCCATCGTATCGGTTCCCTTGTGTGCTATTCGTGCCGTTGCATCCTTTCCGAGGCCAAGAGAGGAAAATAAAAAGAGCTCCAATGCTGGGTCTGGTCGTCGGCTAAACTGAACCAGCGGCAGTGCCCGTCGTGATAGGTCAAACCTACCGACAGAAGTCGGCTGCTTGTTCATTGGGATTGCATTCCGCTTTCGCAGCGATGCGGGGGGAGGCTATGTTTCAGTAAGCGAGGATGACGATAGTGAGATGAAGATGCAAGAAGCTTGAAGGAGAGAGAAAGCAAATACAATCCAGTTGCTGGAATAGGGACTGCATTGCGAGAGGACATGTAAATATGCCACAAACGGCAAGAGCGATGCGTCGACAGATTACAAGGCAGGCGTGACAGCCGCGAACTTTGAGGCAGTCACGACCACAGAAACACTTCACAGTACGTGGAAGGAGCGACCAGTACACAAGGTGGACATGGTCAAACTCAAGCAAATACAATCATGTTCATTTTTTCGTTGCCGTTGCCACTTAAGGCATACATGGTGTTTGAAAATCAGAAAAGAAAACCGCACGTCGCCCAATCCATTCCATCCCTTTTTTTGCACCAACCACCGGCTTTACGCCACCGTCACTTGCCAGTCGGCGCCGACGGAGGCGCCCACATGGCGGATCACGGCAAACGCCGCGCGGCCCCCGCTGGCGGGCGTGTAGTCGATGGGCGCGGTCCAGGTCTTGCCGCCGGACGCGACGGCGACCTCGGTCTGGCCGGCCCAGTCGCTGGGCGCGCCGACGACGACAATCTTGTCAATGTGGACGTCGGCCATGGCGGCGAGCCAGGCGCCCGGCTTGACCTGGGCGGCGTTGCGGCCGGGCTCGGCACTGGACGACGTGATGGTGTGGCCGTCGAGGACAAAGGCCTGGTGGATGTACTGGCCGGCCTCGTAGTCGAAGGAGTCGCCGTCGTCGACGTACAGCGAGCCCTCGGCGCGGCCGCCGTTGCGCGGCAGCGTGACAACCAGAGTGTAGTCGTCGTACTTCATGAGCTGGCTGGAGCGGCGGGGCTGGTCGCGGCGCGGGAAGATGTGGCCGCCGCGCATGAGCAAGGGGATGGTGTCGAGCGGCGCGGGCATGTTGGTGCGCTTGCCGGCCTGCGTGGGCACGACGGTGTAGTCAAAGTAGTCGTAGTAGACCTCGTGGTCGGGGATGAAGACCGCGGCCGTGTCCCGGCCCGCCTCGAGGACGGGCTTGACGAGGAGGCCCGTGTTGCCGACAAAGAACTGGTCGTCGATGCCGAAGCCGGCCTCGACGTGGGGGTGCGTGTAGAACAGCGGCTTGATGATCGGCTCGCCGGCGACATGCGCGCGGTGGAAGGCCGTGTAGTAGACGGGCAGCAGGCTGTAGCGGAGGCGCAGCGCCGACGTGATTATCGTCGTGTGCGGCTCGCCCGCCAGGTACGGCTCGCGGCGGCGCGAGTCGATGTGCGCGTGGCCCCGGAAGAAGGGGTAGAAGGCGCCGGCCTGGAACCAGCGCGTCTGGAGCTCCTTGTCGGGGTTACCGAAGAAGCCGCCGACGTCCGCACCGGCAAAGGGGTATCCCGCAATGCCCTGGCTCAGCAGCATGGGGATCGAGGCGGCCAGGTGGCCCCACTCGGCCTGGTTGTCGCCGGTCCACATGGCACCCAGGCGCTGCGAGCCGGCGAAGAAGGACCTAGTAAGAACAAAAGGCCGGCGCAGCTCACCCGGCTTGCGCGACAGCAGAGCCAGGTGCGTGGCGTTGTGGAAGGTCATGCCGTTGAGGTTGTGCACGTCGCGGTGCTCCCAGCCGCCGTGGTGCAAGTTGTCCTTGGGCATGGTGGTCTCGGGCCCGTTGAAGACGGACGGCTCGTTCATGTCGTTCCAGATGAAGGTGTTCTCGGCCGTGCCCTTGAAGTAGTCGTACTTGAAGAGCTTCTTCCACCACTCCACCGCCTTAGGGTTGAAGGCGTCGATCCAGTGCGACGAGCCGGGCCAGCACCAGCCGTCGAAGATGCCGCCGTCCTTGTTCTTGACCGCGAGATCCTTGGACTTGAGCTCCGACACTATCGGGTAGCCGTCAGTATTCTTAATATGCGGGTCGATGATGACGACGAGCTTGCGCCCGTGCTCGTCGAGGCGGGCGCCCATGCCCGACGGATCGCTGAACTTGTCGGCGTCCCACGTGAAATACTTTTTCCCGTCGGTGTACTCGATGTCCAGCCAGATCACGTCGTAGGGGATGCCGAACTTGTCCATCTTGCGGTCGACGTCCTTCACGTCGTCGTCCGAGACGTAGTTCCAGCGGCACTGGTGGTAGCCAATGGCGGACTCCTGGGGCAGCGCCGTGTAGCCCGTGAGCTCGCCGTACTTTTGCAAAATGTCCTGCGCGGTCGGGCCCAGGAACACAAACACGTCCAGCAGGCCGCTCTCGGAGATCCAGTGCGTCTTGAGGTTGGTGGAGGCGCCCGCGCCCAGGGCGAGAGGGTTGCCCCGGACCTTCTCCTTGGTGATGTCGACCCATGTCTCGGCCGCGTTGAGCCAGAAGACGCCGACAGTCGAGTCCTGGCGGTGGGCCTGCATGAAGGGGATGGAGCCGTACAGCGTCATGGGGCTGTCGAGGATGTACTCGAAGACGTCGGCGTTGTACATGCGGTACGGCTCGACGTAGTTGCCGTCGCCGCCGCGCGTCTCCTTGAGCGAAAGCGGGCCTGCGTGCGAGGGGATGCCAAAGACGTGGTCGTAGCCCACGAAAGAGATGTCGAGAGCAACACTCTCGGGGCCGCGTGGCTTGGTGTCCGTGTTGCCGCCAAAGGTCTCGTCCCACCAGGTGTCCTCCTCGGCCGGCGCCGCGGCAGCCTCCTCGCCCTCCTTGGGTGCAGGCGGCTCGTTCTTGGGGCGCCAGTGTTCCATGTTGAGCAGGCCCCGGTCGTTGAACTTGATCTCCGTAGCACCGTCGCGCTTGAACTCGACGCTGAAGGGGCTGTAGTGGATGTGGGCCTCGAACAGGCCGTCGGGACCGTACTGGACGACAGTGCTGCCGGTGCTGTCCTCATCAATGGCCTTGGCCGTCTTGTCAAGCTCGAGGCCGCCCACAATGACGAGCTGCTCGGCCTCGTTGTAGCGCTCTTTCCGGGCGGTGCTGCTGTGGCGCAGCTCAATGTCCTTGTTCTTCCGACGCTCCTCGTCGACAGTCACGCGGGCGACGCCGGCCTGGGTGAAGGAGACGGTGATGGGCAGACGGACGGTCTCGCCCTTGTCGTTGATCGTCTTGAGGATGACCGCATGGAACTGGCCGTCCTTGACGGAGGCCGACTCGGGCAGGATGTTGTAGGGAGAAGTCCACGACGACCCGGAGGCCGCGGCGGTGTCGGCATAAGCGCGGTTGCGCTTGCAGAAGCCAGACTGATCGCACTTCTTGAAGTCGTGTTCCTTGACGGCCACTGTTGGAATTAGCGGTATTAGCAGGTGCGTCAAAAAGTGCCACCGATGGCCATCAAAACCCCATCAACATACAGACTGGCGATGTCAGCGACGTAAGGGCCGACAGAAGACACAGGCTCGATGCCCATGTCAATGTGGAAGAACGCATGTCGAGAAGACGACACGCTGGCAGATTTGAGATGCTCAGACACGAAGGATTGTTGAATGGGGGTAGGGAAAGAAAGTAGTCGTTATCGTCGTGACTCGTCAATGAGACTCGAGATCGTCTCCTCGTTTCGTCCAAACTTCGAGATGGACAAGCAAAGGAGCAGATGGACCTACGACAACAGATGGCCGTGTTGACGATGATAGGCCTGGTCCTGTTTGTTGCCGCTGGAAGCTCAAGCTGGCCCGTTTCCAAAAGCCTAAATAGGAATGGGACAGCGAGGAGCTGGCCACGCTAGTCTAAAATAGGACACCATGTGCTGCGGATAGTTGCATGTTGGCGTGTTTGATGCATTTATCGGAGCCATCTACCCTTATCGTCAATCGCCAGATGGCCTCTTCAACAAAAGTCAACAAGCGACCGAGACGACATTTGAATTCGCTGTCGCTGCCTTCTTTCCTTTATCTCCAGCAACTTTCAGTTCTCTTCCTTTTGTGATACCCAATTGCTTTGTTCCTGACCAACCTCACCCAGCGTCTTTTGCCTTTGCCTTGTTCGACTCAACGTCACTCTCTTTCAGGGGTATTTCCATTTATTTACGTTCTCTTTTCTACACATCTAAGCTCTCGCACCGTTGCTTTCCTCTTCTCCAATCGGAAGAGCAGCTGTGGTCCCGTTGCTACACGTCTGCCAGGCGGCCCTGGAGCGTAATTGCAGCTCCTTACCATTTTGCCACCAAAGACCACCTAAAACTCAATGGCGCCAGGCCCCGCTACGACAGCGGCCGACGACCGCCAGCAGCGCGAACGTGTAAGACTGCCCCACCATCGGACACCGCAAATTTTAACCCCACCACTGTCGTTTTCGTTGCTGGCCGTCGTGGTCCTCCTGCTCGCCCTCGTATACCAGCACCACTACCACCACTACCACCACCACCAGCAGGCCCTTATTTTTACGTCGCCGGCCGAGCAAACTTCTGCATCTTCTCTCCTGCATCTCGAACCATCCTCCAAACCACCACCAGAAACACCTCCCCGTGTCCAACCACCCCAATCCAACACAATGGCTACTGAGCAGACGTAAGTTGTTCTGTCTGGATTTCCCCAATCGTTTCTGTCTAGTTTCTTTCCAAGCTGTTTTCTATGTTCTCAGGAGCATCGTGCTCTCGAGAATAGTTTGGCCAAGGAACAGCCACATCTCACAACCCAATTGGGCTCCAAGAGGAAGCACACATTGCTGGCGCTCAGCTGCTAACTTTCCCAGCTTCATTGCTATCAAGCCCGATGGCGTCCAGGTTCGTCTACCTTTCGTCTCGACAACAGAACTGCCGGCAACTGGCGTCACCTTTCGTCCAAATACCTGACACTCTTCTTCTCTCCAGCGTGGCCTGGTCGGCCCCATCATCAGCCGCTTCGAGCAGCGTGGGTATGTTTTGGCCCTCTCCCGGGCTCCAATGCCCTCATGCCGTCTGAACACATGCTGACTGAGTCCCTTGCAGCTACAAGCTGGCCGCCATCAAGCTGGTCTCGCCCACCAAGGAGCACCTCGAGGCTCACTGTACGTTTTTTTTTTTTTGCCGATCTCAGCTGTGTCGAACACCTCGTTGGGCACCATCGCTAACCATACTCTCTTCCAGACGCTGACCTGAAGGACAAGCCCTTCTTCCCCAGCCTGATCAACTGTACGTCTAGTTTTCCGCACCGCCTCATGCTCCATTCTTGTCTTTTTCATACTAACCATTCCAGACATGCTGAGCGGCCCCATCGTCGCCATGGTCTGGGAGGGCCTTGACGCCGTCAAGACCGGCCGTGTCCTGCTCGGTGCCACCAACCCCCTGAACTCGCAGCCCGGCACCATCCGCGGCGACTACGCCATTGTCACCGGCCGCAACGTCTGCCACGGCTCCGACAGCGTCGAGAACGCCAAGAAGGAGATTGCCCTGTGGTTCAAGGAGGGCGATGTCATCACCTACAAGTCGGCCCAGCACGACTGGATCTACGAGTAAATCGTGCGTCGTCGTCGTTGACCGCAGGAGGGCCTTTGTCCGTGACCCGCGACCTGCTCGTGGCACGCGGAGAACCCAGACTCGAAGAAACACAAGCCTAAAAAACGGCACAAAAATGGAAATAGAGAGCTCTTGAGCGGACAGCAAATAAAACAAATTGCCTTCTTGTGTAGAGGCACAAAAACCTGTTCCAATCCATTGCTGGTGACGCCCATACTGCTTGTATTGCTTGTATTGCTCGCTATGTAAACGTGTACGGACACTTCTCGAAGATCGTGCAGGCCAGAAAAACCCCCGAAAGACCACCTACGCTTTTCGCCGCAGACCACGCAGCCGCACCAGGACGCCCGCAAACCACGGCGTCGCCCAGAGGCTGACCACAAGGCGCAGCGGCAGCAGCACCTTGGTGATGCTGTACGCGAGGCCCACCTCCGCCACAATCCGGTACTTGCTCTCGGCGCTTGCCCACTTCCGCATCACGGCGTCTGTCGTCGTCGCTTCTTCGTCTTCTTCTTTTCCGGTGCGGCCGCCGTCCTTGTCCTCGCGGCCGAACCCAAACCAGCCCTTTCGCCGAAAGTACTTTTCGAACCGCCGCACGCCGTCCACCACCAGCCCGCCAAAGTAGTGCGTCATGTAGTCCAGCGGCACCAACTTGCTCAATATGCCACCGCTGCCGCCGCCGCCGCCGCCCATGCCGGCCCAGTGGAACAGCCCAAAGAGCGCAAGCAGCGGCACGATGGCCGTCGTCTCGTGCAAGATGAGGAACGCCACGACGTGCGATACAGGCGCGTCCTTGAGCCGCAGCGCGTACTTGCGCAGCGATTTGGGCAGCCGCGACAAAACCCGGTCCAGGCGGGAGGCCTGCGCTGCTTCTCGTGTTGAAGAAGACGAAGACGGAGCAGCAGACGTAGGCTTGGGCGGCGGCTCGGTGCTGTAGCGGCGAAATGTGCGTAGAGGTCGGAGCCGGATGGCGCGACGGGCGACTGTGCTGGCCGGCCGCCAGAGCCCGGTGAAGCGCACACCCGCCGGCCTTGCAGACCACGCTGATGCCGAGAAAAGGCGGCCGACGCCCGGAAATCGAGGTAATGGCATGACAAAAACTGCCTGGAGACCAAAAACAGAGGCAATGGACACAAAATGGACAGCTTTTATTTTTTGGTGTTGTGACTGAGTTTGCAAGAAGGGAGGACAAAAGTACGCCAAGGCTGAGAGCGATCCGTTCCTAGCTATTCATTCGCTCGAACGGTGTTTACTATCACGTGATGCCCTGCTGTTGAGAACGACATCGCCAAACGATGATGTACATGTCCATCGCATGAAAAGGAGTGACGCGATGCATCGTGAAAATAATCGTCTCGGAGGTTGTAGACTGCGCAGGCGCGACGCGTGCCAGAGACCACGTGCTCGCGTTGCATATCTTTGAGCAACTGTAGTGGGAAGGAGCCGTCGTGTTGCCCACATCACGTACTTCCCAAAACGGCAACTACACCAAACTGCTCCTTCTCGAAGCAGTGCCCCAAGAAAGTAGCCGTTCGCGTCGCCTTTTTCTCGCGTCTCTCCCGGCTCAAACTGCTTTTGTCACCCTTTCTGTCTCATCTTCTTTTCTCTTCATCTCCTCCTTCTTCCCTCGCCATCGTGCCCGTCGCCTACATGATCTCGACATCAGAGATGTGATCCGTTGATGCAATACTGTTCAAGGCCAGCATTGTCCACGACAATATCCCCCAGCCCATTTTACGAGATTCCAGTCGTTAATTCTTCGTTTGTTTTGCTTACTTCGTTTATTTGTGTCTTCTTTTGTCTTCTTTTCTTTCGGGCGTTGCGTCATTCTGGGTTTCGCTCTTCTGCTTCCACCGAGTCACCATTTCCTCTCTTCACTTATCATCGTCCTTGGGGCTAGACGTCTTACCGGGCCTCTCCCAAGCAAAGTTCATTTAAAGTATTGTCGTCCATAGTGTGCAGGTCGTTCCATTGTTTCGGGTTTCTATTCAGTCCTCTTGTTCTTCGTGGGATCTCTTTTCTTTTCGTCCGTTTATGGCTTCACAGTGAATTTTATGCTCGTGTCGGGGTTTTCTCAGATTCATCTCAACTTTTTCTCACTTTGTCACTCGGACAACCTTGCAACCACTCTGTCGGGTCACTTGTTTTCCGGCGCATCGCTTTTCTTTCTCACGGCTTGAGTCGATATTCTTTCACTTTCTTCTGCGTGCCCTTTTTTCAGTCTCCTACGCACCCGTTTTTTTCTTCTCATTTTTTTTTTTTTTTTTTTTTTTACAATTTGTTCCTGTCATACAAGTTTCCGTTTCTTTTATTTTCCTTTATCGTCTACGACACCAATTGATTTGTTTTCATTTTGTGCTTTCTTTGTTTTCTTCTCCTTTCTGTCTTTATTTTCTTCTGTTCAACATGACGGGTCAGGATCAACTCAGCTCGTCGCCAATGTCCAGCCCCGTCATTCATACGCCAGACTCAGATTGGGTGTTTGACACATTCGAAAACGGGCCTTCGATCTGGGACGAAGGCGAGTTTCTACCTGTATTCAATTGATCTTGTGGTCCATTTCTAACACTGGCTACATCTGAAGCTCGCGGCAGACAAGTTCGCACACCAGACAACCTTGACCGCGAGGTCAGCCCACCGCCCATTAAGCCAAAGCCTGTCGGTCGATTTGCCCTTGGTGGAGACCTCGAAGACTGCAGTGTGAGTCTGGGACCGCTGTTCCGAGAGGCTCAAGAGCGAATCTTCGCTCTCCGGCTCGACGATACTGTCAGGCCTTCCATTGGTCCTCCAAGCACTACACAGCCGGACCAACGTGCTTCAGTCGACGTGCAAAACAGCATGGCTTCTCCTATTGATCCAACACAGAGTTCTCAGATTAGGACCGACGACTGGTATCAGCCAGACATTGATGCTTGGTGTAATCCAGACATGGGCTGCGACTCGTTTCAAGACCTCCTAGGAGGAGAAATCCGTTTTGACGAAGTCCCCGTCCACCAGCCGACCGTCCTTTGGCCCGAGTTCAACCCTAACCTGCCGCTCCCCGATAAACGGCGGGAGACTACAGAGACCAGCCACAGAACATCCCCAGCGGCACCAGCGCAGTAAGTTCCTCTCTAGGCCCCCTTACTCAATCAGGGTACTTATACACAATTCAGTTCCGCCGGAAATCCGTTTGGCAGCCACCGATGCACAGAGCCGCGCCATGCCGGCAACTTTGGCTGTGCTGATTTCCGTCTTCGACTTGTGCGCGATACTTCTTACGATGGCAGCCCGCACTTGTTTCCCGGTCGGTTTCAGGGCGTTGCTGATTTCCAGGTCTGCGAGAAGAGCATGGCCCTCCATTTACCTGGGTTGGAAGAGATCAAAAGTGAAGAGTATCCTATTGCCGGCGCGCCCATGGACATTTATGTGACCTCGGATCTCGAGACCGCCAAGTATGCGGCCAAATGGCTCTTCGACCAAATTCACTACAGTACTACAGAAGCATCGACGGAATACCTAGACATGCGTACGGTTTCCAGCGTCGTGGAACTCGCCACCGAGCTTGGTGGCGCGGGCCCTCGCGTTGATGGCTTCATTCGGTGGGCGTTGCTGAATGCAGAGGTGACGTCCCTCGAGGAGACGATTTTTGGACTCCACGCCGCAGCGTTTTCGGCGAGCAATTACGATCTCTTCAGCATGTTCCAACCTTTTCTGGCGCTCAATTTCACGGGCGAGGAGGTTTCCAACTGTTTAAAGAAACTGAGCACCGTGGCCCCATATCTGCCTTATGTGCTCCATCGCCCTCTTTGTAAGGAGGCAAACCGATCTCGAGCACAGTTTTGGTACGAAACAGGTAGACATGCTAACGCTTCATTTTACCAGCCTCCAACAATGTTGTTCGCCGCCGCATCGTCCACATCATCATGCAGATTGTCGAACAGGCCATCAACGAGGCCTGGCAGGAGCCTATCGACGTCCCTCGCTTCCATTTTCTGTGCGCTCTCAAGTACCGGTTCATGAGCCACGCGGCGCTGAAAAACGACAGTTTTGACCTCTCCGCCCTGATGCATTACATGCGGGAAGTCGTTCTCGTCCACAAGGAGCCCTACGGCCAGCTTCTGGCCGATTTCCGGTCGGCCTTTGAAGGCCATGGGCTGAATCCGGACTATTCGCCGCTGTCACTTCTTCAGCGCTACAACTGACGACTGATCCTTCTGCTATTGCACTCGCTGGTTTCGAGTTTCTTTTCCGTTTTTTCTTTTTATTTCTTTTCTCTCTGCCATATCTATTCTGTGCCATTTCTCTCTTTACTCTCATTTTCGCTGATTTCACGGGACAAGGTTTGTTTTTGCTATTTTCTGCTGCCGATGATCTGGGTTTAATCTTCTGCGTTGCGTTTCCTTTCACATTTCTATTTCTGCGATGATTACGGGACAATTCTTATGATGACGGTTTCGAGAAACGGAAGACAATGGGCGTTCACAGACGAAATCCGGGTATGAAAACGGCACCGCGGGGCCACAGTCAAACAGCGACGGGAAAGATTTGCTTATTTCGCAGGCGTTATTGTTGCGTTCACGATGGGAGAACATGGGCTACAAAATGGAGGAAGATAACGGGCCATGGGACATGGCAGAACAAACTACAGACCAATGATATTAGAATCAGTTCGAAACAATGCAAGATTTTATTTTACTTTTGTTCCTTCGGTTCATTATTTTATTTATTTTTTTTGCTCCATTTCAGCCTTTGAACATACGTTTTGAGACAATAAAAATTAAAAATCTAAAAAATGAGTTTGATAAATAAAAACCAAAGTATAGAAACAAAACTATACGAACAAAATTATACGCAAATACCAAACGCATACAATAATTGACGAAATGGTACTCTTATTATTGTAAGTTAGGCCCTGCTTGAATTGTAATCTGTCGAGACCTTGAGCTGTGTGCTTTGAGAACGTCGGGGAGATTGCGTGTCCTCCACTCTGTGGCTGCTTTACAGAATGAGTATGACTTTTGCCTCATTTTCGCCTCACCTTACTGTGACTCCCGCCTCGCACTCCAATCTTGTCCTACAAAACGGGTGGCCTGCCAACAGCGGCCTCGTACTTTCTGCTCCTTTCCTCTCTATTTCAACGGCAAACACAGAGCAACACAAGAACACTCTGTGCAGCACCGGGTCCAACCGAAAACAAACAGAGCAACGCGTCTCGATAGAACAAAGCAAAGCTTTTGATATTGCTGTCCTGCCCCGCTGTGAGCTACTCCCCGAACCTACGCGTCTCGTTATTCTCACCGTCGCATGTTCTCCTCCTCATTGTTCCCTCCTGTTTTGTTTCTGGCTTCTCATGCTGCCATCTGCAATCACACAGACTGTCGACTAACTCGCACATCTCTCACCACAGAGTCGACTCGATCACAAACGACAGCTTCACAAGGCGAAAAGGTCCGTCGAGGCCGAGCTGTGTCCTCTCGACCATGGCCTACCCGTATCCGCCCTACATGCAGGCGCACCCGCCGCCGGGCTATGGCGCGCCCGGCTCGACGGGCTACTTTACGACGCAGAATCTCGGGGGTTTCTACGCACCCATCTCCAGCAACCCGCCGTTTGCGGCGGCGCCCCAGCCGCAGCTGCTCGGCAGCGCGGGCAGCGGCGGTGCCATGTTCAACTGCTGGCCCGGCGCGCCGCAGGAGCAGGAGAAGGCCAAGGGAGACGACGCTACGAAACCGGTGCGTAAGACGCAGCGTGGCCGGGCGGGGGGACGCACGGCCAAGACAAAGAAGAAGCCGGGACCGCGCATGATGCCATGGGAGCAGGTTGTGGCGAGTCTGAACGAGGATGCAGCCGATAGCGGCAACAACGTGACCGACAACAGCGACGACGATGGAGCCTACGACCATTGCGACGACAGCACCAGCGAGACCTTCTCGGGCTCCGTTTCTGATGCCCAGGCGGGCGGCACCTCGGGCGACGACGCCAACGACGGCATGACCAGAGTCGTCATCCAGCCGGGCGGCTCCGCGCACGTCGTGGTGCACCTCAACCGCCTGGACCGCGCGCCGCACACGACAGCCTTTGTCGTCTCGGCCCGGCGGATGCAGAGCGTCGCCCACAACTGGCCTAGCGTGTGCCACCCGGGCACCAGCGACTACGACCTGTCGGCGACGGACGAGGCGGCCGTGCTCGGCATGTACTGGCTGCTGCAGGTGCTGCACATGGAGGTTGAGACGCCTGCCGCGTTTGGTTATGGGCATGGGCATGGGCATGGGAGCGATTCAGATACCAGCAACGGCAATGGACACCTGCGCCCCGGCTTGGCTCCGGCGACGACGCCGTCCCGCGCCAACGTGCAACCCCCGGCCATTCCGCCCGAGCTGCCGGCCCGCGTGCTGGCCTACGCCACGCTGTTTGCCCACCAGCTGGGCGTCCTCGAGGGCGAAGAGCACAAGCTGCTGCAGACCAGCAACGCGTACGACACCGCGTCGTCGTCGCTTAATCACGGTTCTGCTACTATGGACGCCAGCCGCTTTCGCAGCCGCGCCGAGACCTGGATGCGCGCCGTCACCAGCCACCCGCGCTGCCGCCGCGCGCTCGACGGTGCCGTCGTGCCGCCGGCCGACTGGCCGTACGTGCTGTTCACGGCCCGCGTGCTGGGCGACCGGCCGCTGTTTGCCGTGTGTCTGCGGACGCTGCTGGAGCGGTGGTGGCTCAACGAGCGGGGCGTGTTTTGTGACGCCAACGGGCCGGCGCGGATCGACCTGCTGCCCGAGGCGATGCGCGAGATTGTGCTCCGCGATCTGAGTGAGTACTGTCGCTGTCCCGTTCCCCGTTTCCCTATTATACAGTCACTGACTTTGCAGCCTCGTTCAAAAACGCACGCGAGCGGTCGGTCGAGTCCATCGTCAATGGCGCGATGAATGCGTTCTACTGAGCGGTCGGCCGGCAGGGAGGAGAGCATTTGCGGACGTGATGGACGAGTTGACGTATGAGGCCCACGACAGGCAAGCGAAGGTTTATGGACGATGGATAGTATTGGATGGTCATGATTGTGAGGCCCTGTGCCCAAGCCGCTCATCGAGTAGCCAGAATCAAATCACATTCGACAACGCTTCAAAGGCATCGTAGCACAGGACGTAGCAATGTAGATCTCAAAAATGAAACAATCATCAGATGGACGGCTGATGACAGAGATTAACGAAGGATCGCACTTTCTTCTCCGAGCGGCCCCAGGGACAGAGAAAGGAGAAACAGAATGTCTCTCCCTTCTCTGCTGCGTACCCGTTGGCCGCGGACAAGACCCGAGCCAGGGGTGCGCAAGAGCACTCGTGTATCTATCTGGAGAAGAAAGGAGAAAAGAAAGGAGACGTCCCTGTCGGGCGGCCGAAAATTTGCATTGTATTTCGGAGAGAGCTCGTCCCCACAGTTCCCATAGCTGCACGTGACTGCACCAAATGGCAAAATATTGATCCGATGGCTGCCGTGCTCCTTTCCTTGCATGTGCCAGCCGTGGTGGGGAACAGGTACTGATGACGAGCGGACAGAATCGGCGGCGCGGTGATTGGCGGGTTTGGCTGGCGCGCTGGAGCCAGTGCCCCCCAAACAGGGCCCCGACAGGCCACTACAGCAGCCGTCCCCAGGCCCCAGGAAACTGCTTGTGACAGCCGAGGAAGCCCGAAAAGCCAGCCGAATTGGAACTGGGCCATTGGAAAGGGAAAGCAAAGCATCACCAAATTTGTCGCAAAAACAACACACGGCAGTCTGTCACCTTTATCTTTCGCGAGCCACATCGACACGCGACCACCGACGCTCTTGTCGTTTTCTTCTCATCCATCTCCCCTCTACCGACTTCCTCCCTCCCACACACAGCACAATGAACGCCCAGCGGGTAGGCGTGATGGCGCTCCGGAGAGGTTCGTATCCTGCCCAGGTCATGATGATGATGACAAGTCCATTCGACGTCCATTCGATATCGATGGCACCCGTTGTCTGCAGCTACCATCCATTGCGGCTGCTGCACCCCGCCCAACTGACAGCCCTTGCTAACATATCTGTCGCCCAGCTGCCGCCCGGCCCTCGATGGCCCTCGTCGCCCCGAGCATCGCCCGCGGCCTCGTCGTCCGCTCCGCCCTCCAGGCCCAAGCCCAGGCCCAGACTGTCTCCGCCCGCGCCATCGCCACCCAGAAGCTCTCCCACGACGAGGCCGACAAGGTCCTCGCCGCCCAGCGCCTCAACCGCCCCGTCTCGCCCCATCTCGCCATCTACGACCCCGCCCAGATCTGGTACGGCGCCTCTATTATGCAGCGCTTCACCGGCATGGCCTACGCCGGCGCGCTCTACGGCGGCGCCCTCGCCTACCTGGCCGCGCCGCTGCTCGGCTGGCACCTCGAGTCGGCCAGCCTCGTGGCCTTTGCCGCGAGCCTGCCCGTCGCCGCCAAGGTCGTGCTCAAGACGCTGGCGGCCTTCCCCTTCTTGTTCCACTCGTTCAACGGCGTGCGCCACCTGGTCTGGGACACGGTCGTCAAGGGCTTCGACAAGGCGGACATTGCCAAGACGACCAACGCCATCTGGGTGGCCAGCGTGATTGGCAGCCTGGGCCTGGCTCTGCTGTGGTAGAGTTGTCGGGCCGTGTCGAGAGGGCGTGGCGCGACAAATGTCGGGAAGGTGGCGGCAGAGACGATGACGGGAACGTATCCCAACTTGCGGCTTTGCTGAAGTGCTGCATTGCCACATTTTTATTTGTTCTACATGGGTTTTGACTGATCTTGGAGGCGGAGAGGAGACAGGAGGCCCTTGAACCAAGAATGTCTTTAGACAGGGAGGCAGTGCCTTGGCTGTACTTGTACAAATGTGGAGGAAAGTGAAGGACGCCGAAAGTGAAGGAAGCCGAAAAGATACAATACATTAAAAACAAGATCAAAATGCTACAGGACGTACTGTCATATCCCACATTAACTCTTGCTGTAAGAATGATTCGGACAGCGTATTGCAGACATACGTTCGGAGCGCGAAACGCTTCGGGCCTGCGTTGTGCAGGCAGTGTGGTTGCAACGGACCGAGCTGAGTGGAGGAACGTACATGCACGACGGAGGGGAGAGAGGGAGGAGGAACGGATGAACCAAATGGTCGCACATGCACAATGCAGACGACTGCACAGCTGAATGGGCAGAACATGCGCGAGGCACATGATCAGATCCCGCCCCTCTGCACACCACTGGCCACCATATACCTGAATCAGTCGATGCCGAAGCGAAAGAGACAAGAAGGCCGTGGCCGTTCCAGCCGCGCATCCTCTCATTGCTGTCATTGTTTTCCGCCCTCCGGTTCCACGCCACGCAGTATCATCCGTAGACACCATACACACCAGCATGGAAAACAGTAGCAATACAGCCGGGGCCGGCACAGCGGCCACCGGTATGCTGCGCCACCACATCATCAATCGCATCATGGGTCTCCCATCGGCCGCCGCCAACGTGACCCCCCTCGTCGTCGTATTGATCTGCCTCGCCGTCTATGTCGCCGTGTGCCGCCTGCTCCGCTTCCGCCGCGCCGCCGCCATGCACCGCCAAGCCGACCATGCCTACCCCGACCGCGCGTCCCTCGCCGCCATGACCGCCAACGACGCCCAGGCCATCGTGGCAGCCCTCCAGCAGCGCGAGTTCCCCTTCATGTACACCCTCGCCATCGAGTTTGGCATCTTCAAGACGTACGGCATCCCCACCATCGCGCGCGTCGTCGGCGCCACGCGCGCCGTGACCGACCCGCTGCCCGCCGCCAAGCGCGCCGCCGACACGCTGGCCATCATCAGCGAGTTCTCCGTCCACGCGCCGACGTCCGCCCGCGCCCTGCAGGCCATTGCGCGCATGAACTACCTGCACAGCCGCTACCGCGCGGCCGGCCAGATCCGCAACGCCGACCTGCTGTACACGCTGGCCGCCTGCGTCACCGAGCCCGTGCGGTTCATCGGCCGCTACGAGTGGCGCCCGCTCAGCGACGTCGAACGCTGCGCCCTCGGCGTGTTCTGGATGGGTATCGGGGACGCCATGGGGATCGCGTACGGGCCGACCGGCGAGGCGGGGCCCGGGGCGCAAGGCCTCGAACACGGCGTCGAGCGCAGCTGGCGCGACGGCCTCGCGTTTGTCGACGCCCTGGCCGCCTGGGCCGCGGCGTACGAGCGCGCCGCCATGGCCCCGCACCCGGCCAACATCCCGCCCGCGCGGCGCCTGACGGCCATGCTGCTGCAGCTCGTGCCGCCGGCCCTCGAGCCCTTTTGCGTCGAGGCCTTGACCGTGCTCATGAGCGAGCCCATGCGCGCGGCCTTTGCCTACGCGGAGCCGGGCCTGGCGGCGTGCCTCGTGACCTACGGCGCCCTGGCCGCGCGCCGCTTTGTCCTGCGCCATCTCGCGCTGCCGCGCTTGGGCGTCTACCGCGTGGCCCGTGCGCAGGCCGATCCGGCCACGGGCCGCGTGCGGCTCAACGAGTACTTGACGCACCCGTGGTACAACGCGCCGACGCTGTGGAACCGCTGGGGGCCCATGGCGCTGCTGATGCGGGCCGTCGGCGGCGCCGTGCCGGGCGATGCGCGACCTGCAGACAAAGACGACCGTGGGGGTGAGCGCAAGGAGAGTGGAAGGGGCAGAGGTAAAGGGGGCAGAACCTATTTGCCAGAAGGATTCTTGGTCTCGGACCTCGGGCCGTTCAATTTCATGGGCGTGGGCAAGGAAGAGACGGCGGCAGAAGTGGAGCGGCTGCGTACGATACGGACGGGCGGCTGTCCCTTTGGGTGAACGGCCAAGACGTTGAGGTTGACGATGGGTGAAGGAAGAGGAGAGGAAAGGAGTGGACACTACGGGACATCTTGTCTCAGAAAGATGCTATGAACGAGCGGCCTACAGAATGGGCTATGATAAAACGCTCAACTAGGAAGGGGCGCGAGGTTGGCGAACGAGGAAAGAGCGAGACAAGCCAGGCTTCCTTCAAACTGACAATGTGTGCTTTTCATAGGAATATAGCCGTCGTGGTTTGAAAGAAACGGAGACTGTGATAATTAAAAAGAGACTTTCAAAATACATCGTTTGACGAGACTTAGTTGGCGATGTGATATTGACGAGGGCTGCATCAGTTGCTGGCTTACGATGTAGTTTGTTAGTAGCAGTTAGGCCCACTAACTAGTGCTGACAGCGCCTTCTCTGCCGCGTTTAGCAGCTAATACGACCTGTTCCAGCACCGCTAATGTTCTCTCAACAGCCCCACTACCCACCCCCCAGCGGATGTCGCCCTGCACGGGCCACAGCAGGCAAACCACATGTTCCCCGCCTTTACACGAAGCTCAAGCTCACCACAGCTCAAAACCAACCTCATACACGACCACAACGAACAACGGACAACGGTCAGTAAACAACAGACAGCGAACATCAAATGCAACGATAGCAAAGCGACCCGACCACAGCATCCAGCTTCAACGCCCGTCCACGAAGAGCTGGCTGCACAGCTCATCCGACGCTCCGCTCCGACGGCCTCCCCGCCAGCCTCTCACCTGATCGCAAAACCTCTCGCCCGTCCTCGCCGTCCTCGCCGTCCTCGCCGTCCTCGACGTACCTCCCCCGTCACTGCGCCTGCCACCCGCGTGCCGCCATGGCCGACAGCATCCCCTTCTTTGGCGCCGACGTGCGCACCGAGGTCAAGAAGCCCAAGAAGCGCAAGGTGCTGCTCATGGGCAAGAGCGGCTCGGGCAAGTCGTCGATGCGGTCCATCATCTTCAGCAGCTACCTGGCGCGCGACACGCGGCGGCTGGGGGCGACCATCGACATCGACCTGTCGCAGGTCAAGTTTTTGGGCAACCTGACGCTCAACCTCTGGGACTGCGGCGGCCAGGAGGCGTTTACGGAGAACTACTTGTCGCAGCAGCGGCAGCACGTGTTCAGCAACGTCGGGGTGCTCATCTACGTGTTCGACATTGAGTCGCGGGACGTGGAGCGGGACCTGGCGACGTACGTGTCGGTGATTGCGGCGCTGACGCAGTACTCGCCGGGGGCCAAGGTGTTTGTGCTGATCCACAAGATGGACCTGATTGTGGCGGCGTCGCGCGAGGCCGTGTTCGAGGAGCGCGTGCGGCTGGTGCGGCAGAAGACGGCCGAGTACCTGCAGAACGTGCGGGACAATGCGCGGGGCGAGGTGCTGTCGGACGGGAGTGCTGGGGAGGGTGGGGGCGGTGATGGTGAAGCATCCCTAGGCGGCGGCGGCGACGACGACCTGCCCGACCTCGAGCTGACGCCCTTTGCCACGAGCATCTGGGACCAGTCGCTCTACAAGGCCTGGGCCAGCATCATCCACGACCTCGTGCCCAACCTGGCCCTGATCGAGACGAACCTCGGCCACCTGGGCCGCCTCGTCGAGGCCGAGGAGATGCTGCTGTTTGAGCGCACCTCCTTTCTGGTCGTCTCGCACTGGACCTCCGCCGAGGGCGCCGCCAACCCCTGCGAGGACCGCTTCGAGCGCATGAGCAACATCCTCAAGAGCTTCAAGAGCTCGCTCGCGCGCTACACCGGCACGCCGCGCAACGCCGAGCAGTTCAAGCTGTTTGAGCTGCGCTTCGGCGTGCGCTTCAACCTGTTTATTGGCAAGTTCACCACCAACACCTACATCCTGGTGGTGCTGCCGCCCGGCGAGGCGCGCTTCAATGCGGCCCTGCTCAACACGCAGATCGCGGCGAAGCAATTCGAGTTCTTGGACGTGCCGGTTGGCTTGCCGACGAACAAGGAACAGCAAAGTCAACCCGGTCAGCAGCAACAGCAGCAGCAGCAACAACAGCAGCAGCAGCAACAATATGGTGGACATGGATCGTCAGCGGTGTACGCGTGAGGGACAGGAGGCAACGGCACGCGAACGATACCCAGACTGTGGTGCAAGCAAGGGAATGAACTCGGCGTTTTTGGACATGGGCTTGTATTGGGCATATTTTGTATTTCTGGGAACGCGCTCCGACGATCATGGCATACCGCATTTGCATTTCTCTTGTCAAGGTTAGTTAGAAACAATACACCGAATATTGTGCATCAAAACGATGTTGTCTATGGAAGCAACGCAGGTCTCCATAGGATGCTATCAGCGGCAAAGACAGCTGGCTTGGGTGGCAAGGTCTAGGTAATGCACTTTACGCATGACGAACCGTCCGTTCCAAATCACACCGTCCCATCCCACTCACCGTCACACGAGGACCACCTTCTCTACACCCACTTCACAATAGCCGCGCCGCCCCGCTTGAACTCGTCCGTCTCGCCCAGCACCAGCGACTTGTCCGTGTGCTCCTTGTTGGGAAACGTCGTCGCCAGCACCCACGCGCGGCCCTGCGTCGCCGCGGCCGGCAGCGCCCGCTGCACAAAGTCGTAGACGTCGCTGATGGTCTGCGTCGTGTTGAAGCGCGCCGGCAGCCGCGTGCCGTCGGGCAGCTGCACGCGGAGGTTGACCGTCGGGAGGCTCTCGTCGACGTGGGTGGTGGGGTGCGACGGCGTTGCGGCCGCAGGCGCCGAAGCCACAGCATCGATGCTCGCAGCACCACCACCAGCAGCCGGAGCGCCCGGCACAGGGCTGCCCAGACGGTGGCCCTCGCCCGCAAACGGACGGTACACGCGCGGCAGCTGGTGCCAGTTTTCCTCGTGCTCGTGCAACTTAATGTCGACGGCCTGCGCAAAGGGCACGTTCATCAGGTGCAGCGGGGCGCGTCCCTGGCGGATCATCTGCAGGTCGGCCGCGTTCTGGGGGTCGTCGTAGCGGTGCAGCGGGCCGTCGTCGACGCTGAAGCCGTCCTGCCAGATGTGCAGGACGCGCTGCTCCGCAGGGGCCTCGGCTGCCGCCGCGCTCGGCCGACCCGACGAGGCGGCGGCTGCTGCTGCCGGGTCCGGGATCGTGCGTGATTCGGCACCCTCACCGCCCAGCGTCTGACCCGAGCCGCGGAAGCGTGACGGGGCCGGCTGCGACGGGCCGGGCGTCTCTCCCGTTTGTCTGTTCCTTCACATGGTCAGCGGGGATACAATGTATAATGTATGTTTCGGTATGTAAGTCGAAACGTCTTGGGCAAGGACGGAAGGACGGAAGGACGGAAGGACGTACGCCTTTGCTTTGGCCACAATGTCACGCATGACGCGGCGGGCATCGTTCGAGGGACCGCCCACAGTCGGGTCCTGGACAGCCAGCCCCGATTTCTCGCCACCGGCAAACAGGTCGCCGCGGCCGCGCTTGTCGTCTTCGTCGCTATCGAAGTCGTCGTCGTCATCGTCGTGCGCATGGCCGTGGCCGTGGCCGTGACCACTGCCGCCGCTGCCGCTCTGCAGCGAGCTCATCGTCATCAGGCCCTTCCGCTTCGGCTGGGGTTGCCGGGACGACGTCGAAGCGGCGCGGGAGGAGGATCCGGAGTTGGAATACGACTGCGGGGCCGGTCGGCCGTCGAGAGTGCGGGGTCCTGTGTAGGAAGCATCGGCGGCGGCGGCTGCAGCTGGGGCAGCGGCCCCAGTAGCAGCGTCCCCAGAGGCAGCAGCTGCTCCTGAGGTGGCATCTTCTTGGCTCTGGTAGAACTCGGCGAGGGCGGCATCGGCGTCCCAGTCGGCGGCATCTAGAAAGCCGGTGGCCTGGGGACGTTAGGAGTACAAGGTTAGCGGTTGGTGATCTCTCCAGCCGCAGAGCATCGCCATTCAGGAAAGTAGGGGAGAAGGGAAGCTCACCTCGGAGGACGAGACGCCCGTGATGCCGCAAAAGGAGCTGATGATTTCATCTTTGGATAGTCCTTCCGCCATGGTCGCAAACTGTTGATCGGCGGTCGTGTGTGGCAAGGCGCAGCTGGGTTGCTTGTGGTCCGCAAAGAATGCGAGGAAGAGAGAGGTGAGGAAATTGTGAAATATGTTGTTCAGTACGGGATTTATGAGGGGTGAAGAAGTACGACGTAGAGCCGTCAAACCAATAACGAGCCGAAACTCTAGGTTTGCAGTCGTGCTTTCTAAATTAGGCAGTAGGCAGCTTTGTGGCGACGTCAAGCTTAAATCGTACAATTGACACTGTCGCGTTGGCGACAGATCTCCCACTGTAGAGATGTTGCCCCGCCTATATTACGTCGTAAACCATGGCCCGTGATGGGCGGTAGAAGTGGGGCCTTGCGCTGCAGTAGGCGAACTTGGAGGTGCTGGAACGCCCTGGAAGCTGAAGGTCGTTTCATAGCGACCGGACCCAGTATTTGCCTGAATATGGCCCAAAACGGAAAAGCGGCAAAAGGATCCTCCGAGCTCCGGGCGTTCGCTGTACGTTGAAGAGGAAGAGGTGATTGGGCATCTGAAAATACACCGGAGAAAGTAAATACTGTACGACGTAAATACAGGACATACCAGGTCAAGCGGTGTTGTAATCTCGTCCTGCTTACCTTGTTCCCTGGCTTCGAGGCAAAATCAGGCCGTCCCAGAATGTCTCGTTGATACACGGAATCGCAGTACTGGCCGACTGGCGCGTCGGAGCGTTGATTTGGGTCCAACTCGGCATTGCCACTGTCAGCACCGGTGGCTGGCTTCCAATATTCATTCGATAAGCCATAGCGGTCTTGACAGACTCGGCGGCCGGCAAAGGCCTTTGAGATGGCAATGGGATTGGCGTTGGCGCCGATGTCAAAGTCGCTGCAGGCCGCGTAGTATAGCACCTGTAGCCACTGAGGCGTGTCGTCAACCTGATGCAATTGTGTGTGAATGAATCGCTGGATACAGACACGACACTTCTTATGACCAGAAATGAGCGCCACGCGTGGCGCTCATGTCCACTCTCCGACTTCGGTATCCGCGATTTGTTTTTGAATTCATGGTCTTTTTATTGAACACCTTGAACTCTTAACATCATGACATCGTGACACTGCCACAACGAGAATAGTATTCGACTCAAAGCTATTGCTTGACAAAAGTGTGGCTGGGAAAGCGCACTAAGAAAAAGAGTCGAATATGATGGAAAGAAAGCATAGAATGTGCATCGTATACGTCGAACCTAATTTTCCACGGAACCCGCATCATTACCTCGATGTGTAGTCATCCATTGTATCTTTCACACGTCACATTTTTGTCCCCGCGGCGCTATCAATCCACGCACGAGTACACAAGAGTGACTAACATGCAAAGCAGCCAGAGGCTCTTAGTCCGCCATACCAGACCTCGAACCTTGCTATTTTGTGTATAAAAGACCGTCTTCCCACCTGTGTTCATTTTCGCTAGTGAGAAGCGAACAGAACACTGCAATACAGCAAAGAAAATTCCGGCATTCCAAATCATCCCCTCAGTTCCTTCGATGGTAACAATCATCGGACGTGCCCGAGCACCGCGTCCTAAGAATGACCCTCAGAGCCGACTTTGTCATCATTGGGGAAGAAAAGAAAGTCTCACCTTAGAGGGCACCCCCATGACCAGCTTGCAGCGTCTCAGAACCTTGTGTTTCCAAATAGGATATAAGGACGCTGTACTGTTGCAGTTGATGCATGGTATTGATCGCAGATCTTTGTTCGTTTTCGTTTGTGAGGGGCGAAACGAAACAGTATATGGGAAATCTCACGTTACAGAGCACTCCTAACAGTTTCCCGCGAGCGCCTTAGAGCCAATGGTCCCTCTTGAACGGGATGCAATGGACGCTGGGTGTTTGCGGTGGACGATGTGGTGTTGTGTCAACTGCTGAAAGACAGCTTTCAGTCTCAAATTTTTTGACACCCAATCAAACGTTGGTCATGGCGTCATGGCCAATGTTGTTGTATCCATGCTGGGGGATCTTGTTCGGCACTGGGGGCATGTGTGGAAACTGGGTGCTCTCGGGAGTTTGGTGGGTGAGGGCAGCGACTGGGCGAAGATAAACTGTTAGATTGTGTTCAAATGTATCAGGACATGCTTGGGCAGAGGGCCAGAGGACTTTACCTGGACGTCTAGTGTCGTGGCCGCCAGCGTTGTTTGTCGCGACATGGTGGGCGAGGAAAGATAAATGCCAGGAGAAGAGCATGAGGTTAACAATAGATAAGTGGTCCAGTAAATGGGAAAAGGAAGTGGAAGAGGTCGACGGGGTCGAAATTGAGGCAAAACATATGAAAGAAGAATACGAGGGAAGAAGATGCGAAGTCGAGAGAAACAGGGGCAGTCCAGATGATATTTGTACTTGTATCAAGAGCTGGCTGATCCGATTTGTTTTGGACGGATTTGGACAAATTTGCTACTTCTGCGTCGTACTTGCCATTCTACAATGTTATGATTCTCTTCTACAACTGTATTACCCGATACTTCTTTCCGTTTGTTCCTGGTGGCCGTTCAACTGGAAAGTTTATGACCACCCAAGGCAGGATCAATCAACTGCACGATCATGGAAACGACCAAGTTACCTATAGACGGGAAAGCACGATGGGTTCAAATTATGAAATTGGAAAGAGAGACTGTAGCCAAACGTCGTGCCTGCTCAACATAGATGCCACCGACCAATTTATTCTTTCCTTGCAGAGGGCAAGAGACATTTATCAATCCCTGACGAAAAGAGTGATCCAAACAAGCAGTGTCCAATATTTCTTGAAGGACGGAACGAGGAGTACTGCTGGTGAGTTGAAGAGCAACGATCATCCTCCTCGTAGGAGGCAGTAGGAGCGTACGAACAACCCAAGAACATCCACATTAAATTCAATGAAACGAGGCAGGAGCTATGATGCACTGGGAGCTTTTGGAAACCTCAACCGACAATAAAAGACTGGCAGACAGATATCGGTGGAGAGTTCTCCTATAAGGAGAAGGAGCGTCAGGGTTTTACATATAAATGGACGGTGCAACAAACTTTGAATTGCTCTTCACAACCACAAAAAGTCACAAGATACAATTGCACCAAACTTTCGCAAATTCTCCCTTAAGTCCTGCGCAGATATAGAAGGCACGATTGAAATCTGGGTAAATCAAGAAGGTGCGCAAAAGAAACGTGCTTCACAGGAAAGAGCAATGCATGTAACGGGAAAGAGCGACCTCAAAACGTACGAGAGATGGAAACCCCCACCTGGTCAGTCTAAAGGAGTTACAACTGCCAGGAGACGAAAATAGAAGGAACCATCAAAACAAGAGATATCCCATAAAGGAAAATCATGCTCTCCGCAGAAAGAATGCAACCACATGCCAAAGATGATTCTGTAAGATGGAAAGAACAATTTAGAAGTAACTCTAGCAAGGAAGGAATACTCGAGACTGAGGAAAGAACTATCTTGATACAAACAGAAGGAAGCTGTAGCAGTGTCAAAGGACAGGCACGTACAATACAATTCTACGGAAGAAGCAAAAGCATGGGAAGGAGCTACTCAGGCTCTCCTGAAGCGCTTACGCACTCTCCTCTATTGTCATGGGATGAGACGCCTTTTTTTAGCCTTAGTAATAGTGTTCATGGGGATGGCGAAGCGCGTTGGTGATCGCTTCCTATTTCACGAGCATGATCTCACCAAAGCGAATTTGGGTGTCCCTACCAAGCGCATCCACCAATATCCCGATAATACAATCTTCCGCCGAAACGTCCTCGACAGACGGTTGGTCCCAGTACAACACAGGAATATGCCGTCGTTGGCCATATAAATAGGACGAAGGACCAAAAAATGAAACCATGGATCAGGTTGTATTAAGAAGTGGCCATAGTAAACAGCTTGGTGCCGGCATGAGTGGACATTCAGCTGTGTCCGCCAGCTCAGAGGAGGACACAATCAACTCCCAGTTTACATAATTTGAATATTTGACATAATGAAATAAAATCATAGCATATGAAAACAGAGGTAGAAATGGAAAATGAGTCAAGAAAATCGAAGGTCGTGATTTAAAACGATCAAAAAGATCAAAAAGATCAAAAATCTGAAAAAATTCAAGATAAATAACGGTTAGTCATGCAAAAGCAACGAATTTATTTAAAAGTGTTCTGGGAAAAGAAACATCCACTCAGAGGTCCTCTCGAAATCGCAATTGCTTACTTTGCCATGCGATGCAGAGAATGAGGTCAATGTGGTGCAGTCGTGCACATTTGTTCGATGTTGCCCATCACGTGACCAGAAAGCTGATTTTCGAGCACCGACCCGCTGCGGTTGAGCGAGGCTAGCCGCCCCCTGCTGCCAGCTGTTTCCAGCGACTAATACCTGCTGCGATGCGGAGCATTCCGTAGTGCATTACCGTCCTTTCTCGGCTGCTCGTTTTCCCCTCCACCACGGCGCCACACCACGTCACTCCACTCTCGACCTCTGAACACGTCGGCGGCCTGCGACGACGACGACGACAATCTTGCGGAGAGTGTCGCTTTTCTATTTGGACGACAGCAGGTACACAAACCTGTCTCTGGCCACCAACCCCACACCGAATCCGCAAACGATCTTCCCCCCTCCCGCCCGTCCTTTGGCGACTCTTGTCCGCGACGGACGCACACACAGCACACAACGGGCTTTAGCGATCAGGCGACATGGCCGACGATGTGCCAAATCCCATGGCGGAGTCCGGCGTGACCATGCACTCGGACAGCGAGCAGTACTCGGGCGCCGAGGACCTGCCGTCAGACTCGACCGCCTCGTCGCAGGACAGCCATCCCATCATTCTGTACCGGCCGCCGACGCTGTGGTCGCTGTTCCGCGGGGCGACGATCAATCTGTTGTTGCCGTTTGTCAATGGCATGATGATGGGCTTTGGCGAGCTGTTTGCACACGAGTTTGCCTTTCGGCTCGGCTGGAGTGGGACGCGAGTAAGTGGAGAGGGAGGAGGTGGTGGTGGTGGAAGCAACCTGGCGAGGGCAAAGCAACAGAGACACAAGAGGACTAACAGCTGAATAGGTATTCCCTCTGTCGCGGCGACAGGCACATGCGGTCGGTCCGGGCGTCGAGCTGCGCGAGCGACGGTGACTGCTGCCGAGCGTGGACGAGCTTGCATCGTTGGGGTACTGAAGGAGGTTGAGGGAGGGCACTCTTTGCGGGCAAAGGACATGCGGATGCCAACGGCAGACTGACCGTCCCTGGTCTGGATCGGTCTGGCCCGACAGCGGACGCAGACGAGAGCATGTTGAGTTGGGCGATGGCTTGCCTTCCTAACGTTGGCACGTCTGCGCTCTACCCGCTACGATGTTTCGACATCTCAATCATACAGCCCCGGAAAAGGATAAAGGAACATTTGGGATGAAAATGAGGAATAAAAAGGGCCACCGAACCCCCGACAGATATGAATGCTTCACAAAATAGACTTGGACATAGGGCGCATGATACGGATCTACAAGGCAGCAGGATGGGGGAGCGCACAAACTGTACATAGGACAGCACGAACATGAGCATGGCATCTAAAAATAAAGAACAACCTTTCTCGTAAGAATCTAGACTGAACACGAGGCCATGAGGCCGATGATTACATACTCCATAGCATCTCATCTACACGGCTTTGCTGAACACACGGCACTCTCCTCCTAAATCCCACTGAGAGTGCTCTGATTGGTCCAATCTTCCGTTCAGCGGTGTAGTTAGGGGTTCTGGTTTGCCGGCTCGTTACAAGTGCCCACTGACCAACCAGCGTGTTGGATAGGCTCTGAGGCTCTCAAGCCAACCTAGCCGGGCCCTGACTACTGTACTGTCCCCGCGGCCCATAAAATACAGAGCAGTAGGGGTTAAAAAAAAAAAAAAAAGTCGACGTCGACCGATTAAAGCGACGGCGATTGTTGGCAGGATATTCGACACCACATCTTGCCGACCACCACCACAAAATTGCGAGGGACAATTGATTGTCCCGCGTTTTCGACGGATTGTGTCTCGAAAACACCATGCTTCCCAGCAGGGTCCGCGTCCGGTCCAGCCAAGCCCTGCGGCTTCGGCAAGTGGTAAGTGGAAGTTGACATGCGCGGGACGCTGAACAAACGACCGTCGTACTGTCGCAGTGTCGCTGACAGGCTTTTGGCAGACGTCCTCGCGAGCAGGATGTGCGCGCAACGTGAGCACGGCCATGCGCCGCCGGTCTGGCGCACCTGCAACCGCCGCCTCGGGCCTGGCGCTGGGCCAGCTGTCCGGCCGCCGCGTCAATGTCACCCACCACAGCCTCCTCCCCCTCCCCCGCACCCACGTGCCGTCGTCCGCCGCCGCCGCCGCCGCCTTCTCGCTGTGGCCTTTCTCGTCTGGCAGCAAGAGCTTCAAAGAAGGCGACATCCTCCCTACCGCCGCCAGCCAGACACCAACCGCGCCGCCGCCCTCCTCCCCACCACCTGCATCACCGGCGTCGTCGGCCGCGCCGTCCGAGTTCGTCCCTGAGCCGCCGGCGTCGACGACCCCTGCCGCTACCTCGGCCTTCCCCGACCCCGCCGACCCCGCCGCGCTCGCCGAGCTGCTCGACGGCTCCGCGCTGCTCGACATGGCCGAGAACCAGATCGGCTACCTGCACGCGCTCGGCCTCGACTTCGGCTGGGGCCCCACCAGCCTCTGCCAGTGGCTGCTCGAGCACGTGCACGTGTACACGGGCCTGCCCTGGTGGGCGTCGATTGTGGGCGTGGCGCTGCTGTTCCGCGCGGCCATCTTCTTGCCGTCGCTGACGGCGGCGGAGCAGAGCGCGAAGCTGCAGGTGCTGCGCAAGAACCCGCGGTACGCGGCGGCGATGGCCGAAATGCAGGCGATGGCGTTCAAGGGCGGGGCGCAGGGGCAGGCCAAGGCGATGGAGGCGCGGCTGACGATGAAGCGGATGCAGGAGGCGATGGACGTGTCGACGTGGAAGATGTTTGTGCCCATGATCAACATCCCCTTTGGCTACGGCATGTTCCGGCTGCTGCGGGCGACGGGCGCGCTGCCGGTGCCCGGCATGGAGACGGGGGGGATCCTGTGGTTCACGGACCTGACGGTGGCCGACCCGTACTTTGTGCTGCCGCTGGCGTCGGCGGGCATCATGTACATGATCTTCCGCACGAACATGAAGTACATGGCGCCGGAGCAGCAGCAGACGATGAAGTACATCCAGATGGCCATCACGCCCATCAGCGTGCTCGTGACCATCAAGATGAGCGCCGGCCTCACCTTTTTCTTCCTGACGTCCTCCGTCCTCCAGATGCTCCAGACCTGGCTCTGGCACCAGCCCTGGCTGCGCACCTGGAAGGGCCTGCCGCCCATGCACGAGATGCTGCAGGGCGGCGCCCTCAACAACGTGCCCGGTGGCGGCGCGGCTCAGCAGCAGCAGCAGCAGCACGCTGCCCGCCCCGTCGCGTTCCGCGTCGACCCTAACTCGTCCTGGAAGGCCCCGCGCGCGACGTCCACGGGTCTGCAGGACGCCGCTGAAGACGACGCCGCTGCCAAGGCCGAGGAGCTGCTTCCGAAGCCGCCGTCGGCCATCGAGGCGGCCAAGACGGGCTGGGGCAAGCTGATGGGCACCGCCAAGGAGAAGCAGGCCGCGTCCAAGGACAAGGAGCTGCTGCGCAAGGCCCAGGACTACGAGAAGCGCCGCGCCATGGAGGACGAGACGCAGGCGTACCACCGCCGGGAGGCGGAGCGGCAGTATCGTGCCGCCAAGAAGACGCTCGACGGCAGACAGAACAAGAACAGCAAGTGGCAGTAAGACGTAAAGCGATTAGATGTTGTTGGGGCGTGGATCGGGAAACATGTACAATATGCATCATGCCTTTTGCCGTTGGAGATGTATGAGACGCGAAAGGAGAAAAACGGACAAAAGCATTTATATGTGCGCGACGAAAGGGTGGTTCATTTCGGCCGTGATCGGCTCTTCAGAAGTTGGAGCCACTCGGTACATTTTTGCATCTCGGTGGGTTTCATTCCATGTTTCCATTTGTCTTCATGTACATAGACACAGCAAGAATCTTCACTCGGAGCACATTTACAGCATAATTTGCAACATGGATCGTGGACATGGCCAATCTATATTCAGAAACATAATAGTGATGATGCACCCCGATTTGTACATACAAGTCAACCATTCGTACGCGGCGTTACACAAAAGCAGGGAAGCACAGCTAAAAGACCGTCCCGTCAGAGTCGATTAGAATCGGTGGTTCCTTGGTGTTTGGTCGGGACATCTCGGCGATTTCACGGCCACCCTGGACATTGTTAGTATTGGCCTGATCTGCGATGTTTACTTCCTTTGTGAATCGATGACATACCTTCCAGCTGCCTGCTTCGAGAATTTGCGGCAGGCTCAGCTCGTGGCCTTGCAGGTCGGCCCGCAGTGCCTTGTTCACCTCGACGGCCAGGCGGTCCAGGAAGCCGACGGTCACCGCGCGCCATTCGACAATGACATCATCGCCGGGCTCGAACATGGGCGCAACCTCGACGCCTGTGGTGCCAGTGCGCTCGTAGTAGGACCGGTAGTGCGCTAGGCCGCGCTCGGCGTCGGCCGGCTTCAGCGTCAGCACACCCATGTCGACAAAGAGGCCGCCGTTGCGGTACTCGGGCAGGCCGGTGAGCAGCTCGGCCCCGGCAAAGTGGATCTTCAGTTGCGACTGCATGGGCTGCATCAGCGAGTATGTCAGCCACTGCGTCAGCTTGTGGAAAGGCACAATCGACTCCCAGGCAGCGACGTCCGTCGAGCCAACCGAGTTGGACGAGGCTGAGGTAGGGAATGGCGAGAATGTGGGGTTCGACAACTTGCGGCCCCTTGGTGCCGTGGGTGACGGTGACGAGGCGCCGGACGGTTGGGGCATGGTGCTGCACGGCCAAGCGTCGCCTAGCGAGATGCCATTGACGGCCGTCCGCGCATTGGGCCAGATCGGTGCCAAGCTATCCATCAACAAGTTCCACAGTACGGGTAGGAGCACAATGGGCATGGACGACGCCTGCGTTGTCGGATGTGCCAGCAGGTAGTCGACCATGTTGCCTGGGCGGCCGTCCAGGCCAAAGATGTCGGGGTTGTCGGCGAGCGCATCGCCAAGCCGGATGAGTAGACTGGCACGGCCCTCGAGACCGGCCACTGTGTTGCCCGGCCGCGACTGCAGGCCCTTGGCAAGGTCGTCGACCGTCAGCGTGCGCAGGCCGTCCATGTCGACCTGGGTCTTGTTGGCCGAGGGCATGCTCGAGAACAAGCCGGCCTTGAACATTTCCAGGCTAGCCACTGCCAGGCCTTCTGATCGCCGGTAAAAGCGGCCGTTCTCTGTGCTCTTGTACTGCCACTCGGTGCCGGCACCGGCATCGAGCAGCACGCTGACAAGGAACAGGTCGATGAGGCGGCGACAGCGTTCGGTGCTGTCGATTTCCGGTGGGAATGTTTTGAGAAGCATGGCCACCCGGTCGCGGCCACCGACGGCAAAGTGCTGATACCGGCCATGCGGTGGTATGGACGACGCATAGGGTGCGTCGTAGTCGCGCTTGATGATCTGGCTGACAAAGCGAACAACATCGGGGAATTTGGACATGTCCACATCAAAGTGATGGAGCTCGTTTCGCAGTGCCTTGTCGCCGATAATACGCGACCGCTCGCGTACGGCGGGTAGGCTGCGTAGGTAGCCTGCCGGGTCCAGAGCTGGGTCGGGCGGCCGAGGCAGGTCGACTTTGGGGAGGTGAAAGGGTGAAAAGGGTGATGCGGGGGTCCCTGGAATGGAGCCGGAGGAGACGGCGGTGGCCGACGTAGCGGCAGTGCCAGCGGTGCCGGCGGACGAGCGGTTGTTCATATTGTGTGAGGAAAATCCGTATTGTTGGGGTGCAGACGAAGGAGAGAGGGGCGATTTGAGAGAGTTGGCGGAACTTAGAGATGCATTCGAATTGGAAGAACTCAAGCCATTGGCGTTGTGGTCTGCAGCCGTCCTCGGCGAGGCCCTATCCTTTCGAGAAAAGAGGCCCATTCTGACGTGGGCTTGTCCGTTGTGCGCGCCTCGAGCCCGTTGTGAGGGGAGGCGGGCGAAGTGCGGAGAAGGGGGTGCCGATAGAAAGCGAATGGCCGGACTGGGCGAGATAGGCGGTCAGCGGACCAGGAGGTTTGGGAGCTTTGTCTTTGGTGTTGGTATTTTTGGTTAGCACCAGAGATCCGTAGATAGGCTGTTAGTGGACGTCGAGTGGAACTCGCCGGTGTGAGCGGTCGTCTTATCGATCGGAGGTGCGAGAGAGCTTCTGAGCTGTGCGGGCGAGTTGGAGAGATAGGAATCGGCGCCGAAAGGTAAGTGTAGGAAGAGTAAAGTGAAGTGGGAGAAGTCAAGGCGGCCAGCTATGAGCGCTACGTTGTCTTAAAATCGGTGTTGTCGCTTGTTTTCTTTGTTAATCAAGTTTGTTCTCTTGTTTGTGGCCTTCCGGTTTCGTCGTGTCCAATTACTCTGCAATTCTTCGAGGTCTCGACTTCAGGTTCCTGGATTGTCGCGTCTGCTTTGGAGCGTCGTAGGAGAATATAAGGAGACCGGAGCTTCTGCAAGTGTGGATCAGCAGACAGCGCTGACAGTGACGAAACGGCCGGGAACAGACAGCTGCGGCAAAGGTGATTTGAGTGGGGGACAGGCGACAAAACCGCAGATGCGAGCTGAAAGAGATGGAAAAAACAAAATAATAAGAGGCCGAGACGAAACGAAAGTTGCAAGGGGGGCGAAGGCGAGAAAAAACGGACGACGTGAAAAAGGGAGGACGAGTGGGAAAAGTCTAATGTGAAATAGGGCCAGAAGCAGGTTATCGGTCCACGGTGGTTTTCTTTCCACGAGACCAAATGAGCAAGGAGCTCGCTTGGATGGGAAGCTGGGACAAGCTAGGACAAGCTCCTGAAAGAACGGAGAACAAGCCGAGCGCAGACAAGCTGTCGAGACGGCGGTCCGTCTGGGACGCCAGGTAGAACAGTGTGGAAGTGGAGAGCAGCGAACGGCCGTGAAGAGAGAAAAAAAACGAGGAAAAAAACGAGTGAAAAGAGAAGACCGAAAAGGGGGCGTGTCAGGCCAGGAGGTGGACTGAGGGTAATGGGTTTTTCGTAGATGGTCGTGGCGAGCTAACGAGAGTTACAGTATGCCCGGGAACAGGAGAGCAAATGCGATGTATGTCATTGGGCGAAAATGAGGCGAGACAGCAAGCTGACGCCGGACGGTGAGGTCAGCGGTTCGGGGTGGGGAGACAGAGAGAGCGCGCTGGAGTGAGAGAAACGAGGGGTTTCGTGTCGTGCAATGTGCAATGCAATGTGCAATGCAATGTGCAATGCAATGTGCAATGCAATGTGCAATGCAATGTGCAATGCTGAAGTTGCAATATTGCCGGAGGCGACGGGTAGAAGGGAGAAGACAAGAGCAAGGTTGGAGCTCTTTGGAGAGGCGAAGAGAAGATGGAGGCGAGAGGGGAGAGGGGAGAGGATTGACGAGAGAGACAGAAAAGGACAAAGAATAGCTAAAACAGAAAAAGAGGACGGGGTCAAGATGAGGCAAGAGCAGTTGGGGCATATTAGAGAGAAAACGGAAGGTACGCAAGGTTTTTGGGAAAGCAACAGCAACAGCGATGGGCAACAAACACACTACGAGCGCGCACAAGAGATGCCGAGACCCAGACACGCAAACCGGCGATGGTGAGATGCCCTGTTTTTCTTCTTTTTCTGGAGGGGAAGGCGCGCCGGACCAGTTTGGGGGCTACGAGGAAGGAGGGACCGGACATGGTTCGAGAACAGGCAGGAACGACCGCCGTGAGCACAAACGCAACATGCAAATAGGGGTTGGAGTGGAATACAGGCCGAAAGAGGCAACAGGCAATGCAGGGGACACTACGACGTACGAAGGAAAGCACGCGAGAAAAGGCAAGAGCATGGGAGGCCTGGCCAGGCGAATAGCTTGACAAGAGAAAAGATCGCGAAGGATTCAATCGAGGAATGGAAAAGATACATAGTACGAAATACAGCCATTCAAAGTGTTCCCCTCCATGCTCGTCGTTGCTTCAAGCCCGATTCGATACAAGCTCAGTGCACTGATGCATCATGCACCTAGAGGCCAGTCGAGAACAGTAGCTCGAACAGATGCCTCCTCTGGACAAATCTGGCCAGAATGGGGTGGCCAAGCCTTGCGAGCCAATACGAATTAAATCTAGCTGGCGAGAGCAAGGGCAAGGGCGAGGCCCGGGAACGGATAGTTCAGGCGCGGTCGTCACTCCATGCGGACGTGAGACGACGTGAAGAGACCAGAAGGACGAAAAGGGGCATATGCGGTTAGCGACTGCTGTGGATAGAGAACTGTCGATGGAGAATAGCCGATGGAGAACAGATGTCTCGCCGTGCCCTCGGGCTGTGCTGAGTGGAAGAACCCAAGGTGGCCGAGGATGGTGGATGGGTGCGACCATTTGCTGGGCAGATCGACGGCAGCGAGCAAACAGGGTGCGCAGAAACACAAAACGCAATACGCAATACGTCGTACCAAAGAAACGGGTGAGCGTCCCAGGTGGTGGGACGTGGGACAGACTCGGCGGGCCCATAGGAGGAGTAATCTTACAAAAGACCAAACCCGGCTTGACACCTGTTGAGCTGCGTTTACAAAGTACATACTTCGTACAGAGTCTTCGTTTTGCAGATCGTTGGCCATGAGAACAACGGTCAAACAACGCCAGAACGCCCCCGTACGACGGTACCTCTGGTACCAACGATTGACGAGGACCAAGCCAAGACGTGGCCAAAGCGTCTGAAGTACACAACGCTGGTAATGTACGACATGGTCGTGTATTGGAGGATTGTCTGTTGAAGATTTGCCTGGTAAAGGAGACAAAGACGCAATCGCCCGAGACGGGTTGAGCGCGTTTACATCGTACATGTACATAGTTCTCCGTACGGAGCACACGAACGGGAAAATAACAGGAAGGGAAAGGATAGGCAGAACCAGAACATGCCTGGTCCTGGCGTTGGGCCAATACAAGACGGCAAAAGTGGACCGAAGACCTTGAGAGACAATCGGCCCAAGAGACGAAACGCGAACGGACCGCAAATTGGTGCCTGCGCAGACTGGAGCCAACCCCGTTTCTGGGCACTGGGGGACCCACGATCCCAGGTGAGCAGGGGTTGTTGGTTGTGTGATTGTGTGGTTGACAGGGTTGTAAAGCAAGAGAAAAGGAAAAGAAAAGGAAAGAAAACGAGGAAAAAAAGAGGGGCGAAGAATAAAAGGGAGGGTCAATGAAACCATATGCAGGTACCAGGATCGGGTAAAGTAGAGGGGGAGGGACAAAAGTGAAATGGAGGGAGGAGACGACAAGAGACGAAAGGAAGAGAGACTAGGGGACAACGGATGCAGATTACGACTTTGAGGGCGTCTATCGGAAAGAATGGCATTATGTCTTCCTCTGCCATGGACTGTGTTCGTCTTGTTATCCCCATTCCCTTGTAGGTTGGCTCTGCGTATTTGTTTTGTTGCGCTTCGAAGAATTAAAGGAGCTTGGAAGGGCAAGATGGATTGGGCGCTCTTCTGATTCGAATTTGTCAACTCGACCACAGTATCCCGCATGGAGTAGGCCACACTCACAACGGAGAAAATACTTTGTGACGACTACGGCCAGCTACTGTGTCAGGCCGAGAGACCACTACCAGAACAGGGGTCGTACTCAGTATTACCGCCGGCGGTGGCCGATAGCGTGCCGTTGATACGCCGGGGCACGAGAGGATGTGGGTACAGAGATTGCAGGGATAGCATGGGCCTGGACATGACACGATATGAACGTGGTCGGTGGATAATGTCGGTGGATTGTCGGTGGAGCGTGATGGTGGCCAGAGGACCAGGCCCTCTCCGGAGAACAGGACCGGATTGCGCAGAAGCGCCCGGAGCACGGCACGCTGGTACGTTTTGTCAATATACCGTTAGGCTCTAGACAGCTACCCCGTAGAGGTGAAACGGACAATTCTGGCTGGACAGGTGAAGTGAAAGGCCAAAAAAGAACTATGAATTTATTGCTTTGTGCTCTGGCGAGGACATGGTATGTCCAAGGGAAAGACAACGTTTGCTGAAAACGCAATTATCATCATTCTCACCCAGCGTTCCCACCACACTGGCCTATCCATCCTCTGTTCCACGCCTGACGGGTCGATGCGACCGGGTACCTGGATAGAAACAGGGCCGTCGACGCCATCCACACCATTGACGGATCCAATGACCCACGACTCCGGACCGGATACAGCCGGACCGCATGTCGGCTTGATTTTGTTGGACTGTCGTGTCATCAGGGATGCAAACATGGGACGGGTCAGGGTCTTAGAGTCAGAGTCACAGCCAGAGTCATAGAGCCAGTCCTCACCGTCAATTGACACCTCGTCGCCTTCTTTGAATCTGCGTACTTCAAACGGCCCAGCCATGGTCCGTGCTCGCGCGCATCTGGTCCGCGGAGCGTTCCGTTTGCGTCGAAGCGAGCAGAGAGCGGCCGGCATCCTTCTCGTCTTCCGTCTGGCCAGCGTTTCGGCAAGCTTTCTGTCAGACAACGACCATATCCTCGCCAGCTCTTCACACTTTGTAACGTCGTTCCGCGGTTCTGTCCACGCGTCGATGGTGTCGTTGGGTTAGCATTGCTCTGTGGTTTCGGCACGGTCGAATGTCCTGGTCTTGGGACGGTTTCTTTGCATTGGCATAAAAATCAATCTGGTATTCGAGTCTGGTAGGGTCAGCACTGAGACCTGAACAAAAGGCTTTACACACCGTACATACCACGAGCGACAAAAGGGACTGGCCTACTCACCGTTACGAGAACACGCCCATTTCCTCCCCTCTGCAACCTTGGCATGCAGCTTATGAATCCTTGAAGCGACTGGCAGTCTTTCTTCGGCGGCCGTACTTCGCCGCCGCGACGCCGCGATCGGTGTTTTTTGACCGCCGCTCTCGTTCGTGTATTTGCTTTCCTGGCCCCCACCCCCCTCCTTACGACAGAATGTCGGCCACGTTCATGGGCATCTCGTCAATCTGGGTGGAGTAGTACACTGGAAGGCAGAGTCAGTATTCGTACACGTGCACAACAGAACGTCCGCCACCCCACCACCTACACTCAATGTCCCGCAGGATGCGCACGTCCTCGTTCGTCACAAAGTTGATGGCCACGCCCTTGCGGCCGAAGCGCCCGGACCGGCCGATGCGGTGGATGTAGTTCTCGCGGTTGCTGGGCAGGTCGTAGTTGATGACGAGGCTGACCTGCTGCACGTCGATGCCGCGCGCCCAGACGTCGGTGGAGATGAGCACGCGCGTGTTGAACTGGCGAAAGTCCTGCATGATGCTGTCGCGCTCCTTCTGCGGCATGTCGCCGTGCATGCTGCTGACGGTGAAGTTGGACTCGCGCATCTTGTCCGTCAGCCAGTCGACCTTGCGCCGCGTGTTGCAGAAGATGACGGCCTGCGTGATGGTCAGCGTGTCGTAGAGGTCGCAGAGCGTGTCGAACTTCCACTCCTCCTTCTCGACGGCGATAAAGTACTGCTTGAGGCCCTCGAGCGTCAGCTCGTCGCGCTTCACCAAAATACGCACGGGGTCCGTCATGAACTTGTACGTCATCTCGAGCACGTCCTGCGGCAGCGTGGCCGAGACCACGACGACCTGCGTGGCCGGCGGCAGGTAGCGGTACACCTCGTAGATCTGCTCGCGGAAGCCCTGGTTGAGCAGCTCGTCGGCCTCGTCGAGCACGAGCATCTTGATGTGGCGCGTGCGCAGGTTGCGGCGCCGGATCATGTCGGCCACGCGGCCGGGCGTGCCCGACACGATGTGCTGGCCCTGGTCGAGGCGGCGGATGTCCTCGCCCACGTTGGTGCCGCCGATGCACGCGTGGCACTGCACGTTCATGTAGTCGCCCAGCGCCTTGACCACGCTCTGGATCTGCGTCGCCAGCTCGCGCGTCGGGCTCAGCACCAGCGCCTGCGTCTCGCGCGACGCCGCGTTGATCACCTGCAGCGCGCTGATGGAGAACGTCGCCGTCTTGCCCGTGCCCGACTGCGCCTGCGCGATGGTGTCGCGGCCCTTGCAGATCTGCACGATGGCGCGCGACTGCACGGCCGAGGGCGTCTCGTAGCCGTACGCGTAGATGCCGCGGAGGAGGTTCTCTGGGGTGTGTTAGTACTTGCAGTGGAGCGCGCCCGGTGTGTCTCCGGCCAGTCGTACCCTTCAGACTCATCGACTCAAACGTCGGAAAGACCTTGACTTCTTTGGACGTCGTCAGCTCCACGCGGTCGTCGAGCTTGCCCGCCTTGCCGCTGGACTCTGCCATGGTGTGGTGTGTGTGGGGATCGATCGTGGGAAGGGGTCAATCGGTATCGCAGTCGTGGGCGTGATCAATCGTGCCGTGTCGTGTCGTGTCGTGTCGTGTCGTATGTCTGTGTTATGGTCGTGCTCGTTTACATGCTTTGCTTTGGTGGTCGTACAGCGTTGACTTTTGTCCCTCTGTAGCTAGATGCACTAACGAAAAGTTCAAGGCTAGTCGCCACCCGCCAGCCTTGCGCCGGAAAATTTAAACTCCGGGCTATGGCCTGCTGAGACTTGGCGCTTTGCACCTCCAAGTTTGCTATCGAAAACAGTACCGTCTGTCTTCAACAATAAACAGACACTCACCCACCCATCACACCCACCGCCCGCCATGCTCCTCGAAGACATCCGCTACGTCCTCGAGGACCTCGAGCGCCTCGAGCAGGCCGTCGTCGACCGCCTCGTCGACGAGCCCACGCAGGTGCGCGACCGCCTCAACCGCGAGCACGAGGTCGCCCAGCTGCTCGACCACATGCAGGCCCAGTCCGGCGAGGCCCTGCGCCTCTACGGCGACGCCCACGACATGCGCGCCGACGAGGTCGCCCTGCTCGGCGACGGCGACCCGCTCGCGCTCTTCTACCGCCACCTCGACGACACCCTGGCCTACCACCAGCGCTACCCGACCGACCAGGTCGACCAGCCCGAGCTGCGGTACCGGCCACGGCGGCCGCCGCCGCCGTCTCTCGACAACTATGGCGCGCTCCAGCCGACGCTGGTGGACACGCTCTTCTCCGGCGAGGAGGGCTTCGGGCGCTACTTTGACCTGCACGCCAACTACGAGGCCTTTGTCAACCTGCCGGGCGTCAAGCGCCTGACGTACCTGCAGTACCTCGACGTGTTTGACCAGTTCGGCGTGGCCACCAACCCGTTCGTGGCGGCGCAGAAGCGCAGCGACAAGCTGACGGACGACTACTTCCAGTACGTCGGCGGGCTGGCCGACTACCTCGAGGGCTTCATGCGCAAGACGCGGCCGCTCGAGAACCTGGAGCGCGTGCTGGCCGGCTTCGACGACGACTTTGAGGCGCTGTGGCGCCAGGACGCGCTGCCCAACTGGACGACGGCCGGCAGCAGCAGCCTGGGTGCCGCCGGGGAGAGTGTGGACGGCGCTGCCGGTGCCGGTGGCGCCAATGGCAGCGCGCCGCCGCTGAGCTCGCCCGAGGCCGTCTGGTGCGCCGACTGCGAAAAGGAGTTTAAGAACCAGAACGTCTACAAGGGCCACTTGTCCGGGCGCAAACACGTGCGGGCCGCCGAGCTGCGGGCCCAGGCACAGTCTGCGGCGTCCGGTGCCGGTGCCGGTTCCGGTGGTGCCGCGGCCGCCGCGGCCCACCGCCTCAAGGAAAAGGCCGTCGCCGCCCGCGAGTACCGCGTGCAGCGGCTCGTCGCCGCCATGAGCACCGAAAAGGACGACACGCGCGTCAACGTCGAGCGCCGCCAGGGCATGACGGAGCGCGAGCGCCGCCAGGAGCTGGACAACCTGTACGCCATGCTGCAGGAGTCGGCGGCGGCGGCGCACGCCATGGACGTGGATGGTGGGGGCGACAGTGCTGGTGGCAGAGGAGACGGTCAAGATGGCGAGGCCGACGACAACGACGACAACGACGACGACGACAAGGTGTACAACCCGCTCAAGCTGCCCCTGGCCTGGGACGGCAAGCCCATCCCCTTCTGGCTGTACCGGCTGCACGGCCTCGGCGTCGAGTTTGACTGCGAGATCTGCGGCCACTACACCTACATGGGCCGGCGCGCCTTTGAGAAGCACTTCAACGAGAGCCGGCACATCCACGGCCTGCGGTGCCTCGGCATCAACAACCCGGGCCTGTTCCGCGACATCACCAAGATCGAGGAGGCGCTGCGGCTGTGGGCCAAGCTGGAAGCGGAAAAGAAGCGCAGCAGGCAGGACGAGAGCGCTGTGGTGCAGATGGAGGACGCCGAGGGCCATGTGATGCCCGAGAAGGTGTACTACGACCTGCAAAAGCAGGGGCTGGTGTAGCCTCTGGAGAGTGGTGTGTGTATGTGTGTATGTACAGGAGACAATATACCCGTTACGGTCAGGGCCCCGAAAGAGCAGAATAAAGTTGCATTTTCCATAATGACTATTGCGCCGTGATAAAACAAAACGACAAACGCACAAACGCCTGTCCGATGGCTGTTTTACTTCACCTGTGGCCCATCAGCCGCCGCCCCGCGCATCCGTAAACCGAGAGTATATACATGGTATAGACAGACGCCTCTTCTGCGTCCTTTCTTCGTCGCTGGCCCCACCCTCACCCTCGCAGCTACTCAATGTTCCGCGCCTCCAGAATCACGGCGTTCAGCCGCGCATCGCCCAGCTGGGCCACCCGCTGGCCCACCACCGGACCCAAAAAGTCGACCAGCTCGGCCGTCTCGACGTCGCTGCTGCCACCACTGCTGCCGCTGCTGCCAGCGCCCGCACGGCCCCGGGGCGTCAGCGGCGTCGCGGGCGCCAGGGTGCGGATGGCCTTGAGCAGGCCGCCGGCGACGAGCATCTCCAGCTCGATGGCGATGGCGGCGCCGCGCTCCTGCAGCGGCTGCAGCACGTAGGTGTCCAGGGCCTTGAGGTTGGGCAGCAGCAGCACGCGCACGGCCTCGGGCCCGCCGGCCGCCGAAAGACCGGCGACGGCGCCAAAGAGCACGCCGACGGGGCGGTCGGGCTCGAGCAGGGTCTTGAGGCAGGTGCGCGTGAGCTTGGGCCGCAGCAGCGTGCTGCTCTTGGCGAACTTGCGGGCCAGCAGGCCGAGCAGCGACGCGGCCAGCTCGCGCAGCAGGTAGACGTCGCGGACGGCGTCGGTGCCCTGGACGGTGGTGCCGCCACCACTACCACTGCCAGTGCCACCCCCACCCCCACCCCCAGCAACCCCCCGGTCGCCCAGGCCCAGCTTCTGCCCCAGCAGGCACGTCAGCACGGGCGCGCACAGCGGCGTCACGTAGGGGTCGAGGAAGACGTGCGGGTTGGCGACGAGCGCCGTCGTCAGCTCCATCATGTGCCGCAGCACGGTCACGTCGTCGATGCGGTGCGTGACCTGCGTGGCCACGAAGCTGACAAAGTACGGCACCAGCTGGTGCAGGCCCGGGTCCGAGCGCACGGACTCGAGCGCCGCCTCGCGCAGCCGCAGCACCTCGTCGTCCGGGCGGTCGTCGAGCAGGGCGGCCTGGATCTTGTCGAAATACAACACGAGCTCGTTGCTGATGATGTGCTTGACCGCCGGCTTGAACCCGACGTTGTCGTGGCCCGCCAGCGCCGCCAGCGCCGGGTTCGCGCCGGGGCCCTTGGCCACGAGCTCCTGCGCGCCGCCGCGCGCCTCCGCCGCCGTCGGGTTCTGCGGGATCGACGGCTGCACGCCCTCAATCGCCAGCCAGTGCGCCGTCAGGCTGGCGTCGCGCGGCACCTTGGGCAGCGGCGCGTTGATCAGCTTCTCAAACTCCACCTCCTCGTCCTCGACGTAAAACAGCGGCTGCCCCGGCCCGATGCTGGCCTCGCCGTAGCGCAGCGGCCGCGTCGACTCGTAGCCGTAGAGCGGCTCCACGTCCAGCACGCGCAGCGCCAGCGACACGTCCTGCACCGTCAGCGTCGTGCGGCTGGCCGCGCGCATGAACCGCAGCGCCTCCACAATCACCTGGCCGATGCGGTACTCCACGTCCTGCGACAGGCACCGCACCGCGTCGTCGCCAATCTGCGTGATGCCCACCGACTCCGCCACGTCCTTGACGTTGTCCGGGTTCCACAGCAGGCGCACCGCCGCGTCGTCGGGCTTTGCGGCCATGGCAGTGTGCGGGAGAAGGGAGGTGTGTGGTCGAGTCAACGACGAAATGCGTGTGTGGTCGAGTCACCGAAAGGGGCGCGTGTCGAGGTGATCCGTCAATGGAGTTGATGGTTCGAGCCGTTGTCGTCGACGTGCAAATCAGGGAGAGATCAATCGTAATGCAGCTCGTCGTCTACCGCCTATCGCCTAGGTTGCCGGGGTATCGCTGCAAGTCGTGTGCGAACATGCAAGAAGGGGCGCGAGATGACGTCGATGAAGGTGAGGTGAATGTGGAGGTTGCGATGAAGGCTGTAGAAGCTTTACTTTTGCGGAGGAGAGAAATCAGCGCACGGGCCACTAGTGGACAGTGGCACTAGCGCCATTGGCCTCGCCTTTCGCAGCCTCGTCAGAGCAACGAGTTGACAACGTTCAACGGCCAGCAACGAGCAACAGAATCGTTTTATTATTGTCTGAGATATCTGATATGGAACAGTTCGACTGTCTACAAAATTAATAGATATTGCTAGCACACAACGTAGTCGTGGATGTGTGCTTTGGTGGTCCTTGAACTTGCCTGTGGAAATAGGTGAGACTTCACAGATGGTTACCTGTCATGCACTATACGCACTGTATACGAATTGCCTGTTCTAAACTCGTGCACTCACTGCTACATCACTTATATCTCAAAGGGTAAACGGCACAAGTAACGACATATTATGAAATGAGCGGAAATAAATTACACTGTAATAGACGAAAGGACAAGAAGAGTAAATATGCCACTGAGGGCCTCAAAAGAACTGACAAAGTAAATAACAAAGCCACCGAGGCACTCAAAATAAAAGAAAACAAGACGCAACAAAAGACACAACAGAAGTCGATCAAGATGGACCAAGAACCTGGCCAAGACATTCGAAAACAGACAAACACCGCCCCCCAAGTAGCAATAAGAACCGTCTAAACTCCCGATGACTTTTTCGTGCCATAACACCGCGCCCGGCCCGCGTCTCTTGTACAGAATATTACGCTCCGTATGTTCGTCCAAAACGACGCCTTCTAGTCACGCCCAGGAAACAATAAAAAGGAAGCAAGGCAAACAAAAACAAAACAAAACACCCGTCTCCCTCTCACTTGCCACCGCTGTCGACATCCATACGGTCGTCAGCGTCGTGGCCGCTCTCCGCCCGCGCCGTCTCCTTGGTTGGCGTCGGCGCGGCATCAAAGACGGCCGTTCTTGGCCGCTTCGTTTCAACCTCGGCCGGGCGCGCCGGCCCCGTCGCCGGCCACGACGAGTCGCTGCCTGCACGCGCATGCCCGGACGGCGCCGCCGTCGCACCGACCGACGCCGGCCGCCCCGCATCGCCTGGGCTCGTCTGCGGCGGGCCGCCGTTGTCAAAGCTCATGACCGTGCTGTGGCGGTCCAGAGGCTGGCGCTGCTGCTGCTGTTGCTGTGCCGTCGGTGACGTCTGCGCCGGCTGGGACTTGTTTCTGCCAAAGTTGCTGAAACTGCTGGCGCTGTACGAGCCTTCCGAGCTGCGGCGGACACCACTGGCGTCGGCGGGCGGCGACGGCTGCCGATCCGCGTTGCGTCCGCCGCCGCTGCCGGCCGACGAGGGGGCCGTCGCATCCATGGGGCTGCCCAGTAACGTGGCCGGGGCCAGGGGCATCATAAGGCCCGACGAGCGAAACGACGCCGCTGCCGCCTCGGCCGCCGTACCGGCCGTCAGCATCTTGCGGCGCGAGCTGTTGGCGCGCAGCTTGACCAGCTCCGGCAGGTCGTCCGGGTCGTCGACCTGGTACTGCGCCATCATCTTCTGCAGCTTGGTCGGCCGCGGCTTGCGCGTGCTCTTGGACTCCTCAATCAGCGGCGGCGGGTCGGGCGCCACGGGAAACCGCTTGTGCAGCACCTGGCGGAAGAAGTTGGTCTCGCGCGTCAGCAGAATCTCGGCGCCCTCAATCTTGCGGAGGTAGAAGCGCTGCTTAATCGCGTCGCTCTCCGAGGTGAGGTTGGGGTCCAGGTAGTCCTCGACTTTAGCGCGGAAGTCCATGGCGCCCTGGATGATCTCGCCCAGGATCTGCTCCTCGTCCGGCTGGAACGGCAGGTTGGGAATCTCGTTGAACAGGTTGATGAGCGACTCGAGGTCCGGCCGCGCCGCGTCGCGCGGAATCTTGACGCGCCAGTCGCAGATCGGGCAGGTGTACTTATCGTCCTCCTTGACCTTGCCGCGCGCAATCTTGAGACACTTGCCGTGGTACCTAGAGTGAGGGTTAGAGGGGTGAAGACAAACATCGCAAAGAAACGGGGGAGAAACAGAACAGAAGACCTACCATTCGTGGCACACTTCGCATTCAATCATCATGCCCGCCTCCGTGCGCCGGCAGATGCAAAACACCTCGCGAAGCTTCGCGTTCCTATACGCGGCAGACGTTTCGTCGGGGCTCGGCTCGCGGGACGCCGGCTCGGCGGGCGTGCGCGGCTTGTCGTCCTGCGTGTCGAAGCAGTCGTTGTTGCGGTCCAGCACGTACTCCAGGTGGCTCTTGAGGATGTAGAGCGGCGCGTTGGTCTTGCCAAAGACGCGCTTGCCCTTGCGGATCCAGTCCTCGCTGCGCTTCTGCTCGCGCTCCAGCTCGTGCGTGCCCGTCGGCTTGGACTGCAGCTCCTCGATCTTGCTCATCAGCGCCACCACCTCCGAGTACTTGGGCCGGTTCTTGTACTCCGGATCGCGGCAGCGCATGTTGAGGTCAATGACCTGGCGGTGCGCGTCCCGGTGCTTGTGCAGGATCTGGTCAATCGCCGCCAGCGTCGCCGCCGTCACCGGAATCGAGCCGGTCGTCGCCTGGTTCGACAGCGCCTCGAGCTGCGGGTAGTGGACCGCGTCCGCATGGAGCAGCTCCTTGGCCTTCTTCTCCCACTGCTGGCCCGCGGCCGCCTGGCCCTCCAGGAACACCATGTGGTCGTTGTACGGCGGGATGCCCATGCGCTGCCCGTCCTCGAGCAGCTTGAGCACCTCGTCGAGGGCCGCGTACGCCGTCCGGCTCGCCTCCGCCTTCTGGCCCCACTTGAGCTGGTCGAGGAACCGCGTCAGGCTCTCGACCTCGGGCACGTCGACATTAAAGCTGTGTCCTTCGTCGAGCAGGTTCTCGATGGTGTCCACCGTCTGCGTGGAGACGTGCGCTAGAGCGCGTCGCGCGTCTTCCTGGAAGATCTTGATGGCGTCGGCCCGCTGCTGCAGGAGCTGGATTTCCGGGCACTCGAAGCCGATCTGGGCGGCTTCGTCGAGCAAGCGGTAGATGTTGGAAATGTTGCGCGTCTCCCGTTCCTTTTCTCGTTCCTTTTCCTTTTCGTCGTCCACGGCCGCCGCCGTCGTCGATCCCGGGGCGCCCGCTGCTCCCGCTGCTCCCGCTGCCGTCGAGGCTGAGCCTGTGCCGGTGCCGGCTGCTTCGGCGCCGCTCATCGTGTTGGTCGCGCTCGCCGCGCTGGCCGCGCTGATGGATTTGCGCGTGTCGGTCTTGCGTCGGTTTTGCTGTTTGCGCACAATGTATGTTGTAGCCTCTTCAACCCAGTGATTACAGCGGTCGACAAATTCGCGCAGCACCGGCAAAGAAGGCAGATCATAGGGGATCCTCTCACCTTCGTTCAGGATGGCTCGCAAGGTCTTGAGAGAGGGGGTCGCGTCGTCCTCCAGGATCTTGTCGTACTTTTCCTCCCAGGCCTCGGGCTGCGCCGCCTTTTCGGCAATCTTCTTGCACATGGCCTCGAGGTCGTCCGACGACTTGCGGTACACGACAAAATGGGACTCGCCGAGGAAGCGGCTCGCCTCGCGCGCGGTGCAGCAGTGGTTGAACCCGGCGTGCTGCAGACACAAAACCTTGCCCGTTTTGACACACTTGAAGCGCGACAGGTACGTGTAGCCCTTGCAGAAGAAGCACTGGTACTCCTCCTCGGGCACGTCAGCGTCGTTGATCACAATGTCGAGAGAGCAGGCCTGCGCCGCGGATTCGCCGCCGCGCCGGCCCACGCCCGTATCGCGCCCCACAAGCGGGCAGTGGTGTGGAACGCCGTAGTGCTTGGCCATGAAGCCGTCGCGGTTGGTCTCCTCGAGGTACCGAATCCGTTCGAGCGCCGGCGCCAGCCATTTGGCCGTCTGGATCGTCAACGGTCCCGTGGCCGCGCTCAGCACATCCTCCGCAGCCGTAAACAGCAGCTCCTCGTGTGAGAAGCACGGCTGGCGACGGAACTGCTGCAGCCGGTGGACGCCAGCGAGGCCAAAGGGCTCCCAGTCGGACGGCGCAAAATTGACGGCCTCGTTGAAGTTGAAGCCATGGTTGAAGCCCGCATGGTAGGCCTGGGGGAACGTGATGACCATTTGACCCGCGCGCTGGTCGACGGCGTAGACGCGCACGCCGGCCTCCTTGAGCTTTTCGGGCGGGAGAAGCGTGACCAGCTGGAACAGCAGATCGGGCTGCGTTTCAAACAGGTCGGGGACGGCCTCGCGCATGGCGTTCTCAAACTTCTCCGCGTCGGCACCGGGAATGCCATACCACGTCTTGGTGGCACCAAAGTGCTGGTAGTTGGCAGAGTAGGCGTAGTGGTCCTCGTTGTGCCAGCAAAATGTCGAGAAGATCATGCCGACGTAGACCCAGGGCACGGTCATGCCGGAGATGTCGGACTTGATGTAGCGGAACAGACTCTCCGGGTGGAGCGGCAGCATGTTGAGGTTCCACGGGTCGGTCGAGTATGGCTCGTTGGGGTTCTTCTCAATCGTAGGGAAGCCCGATCCGTGTGTCGTGCAGTGGATGTCGGCACCGTACTCGACCTCGACCGTATCATCGATGCTGGACACGAGACGCCAGAACTCGCGCTCGACATCGTCTTCGGTGATGGGGCGGTGGCAGTTCAGGGTGGGGTCGAACGGCATCTTGTCTTCAAAGTAGCTCTGCTTGAACTCAAAGGCCTTTTCCTGGAACTGCTTGAGCGAGTAGAGGCCACCATCTTCGAAGCCATACTGGTTGTCGCCGACTAGGCACCGTGGGCAGTTCCACTCGGAGGTGGGCTTCGTGGCTATTGGCGGGTCGACACACTTTCCGTGGTAGGCATGATCGCATGACTCGCAGACGATCAAGAAGCCGGCGTTCTCTGTCTTGCCGCAATGCTCGCAGCTCTCACGGGGGTCGCTATTGTCGTCGCGGGGCTTGCGCGGCTGCTGCGGACGCAACAGCGACATGTACGAGCCGGCCACCCGGGGCACAGCCTCTTTCTTTAACCGCTTACTCCGTCTGCTGCCCGAGCTGTCGTCTTCACCCTCTGCGGCAGACTCCTCCTTCGTGGGCGTTTCAGGCTCGCCGGCAGCAAGTTGGCGTTTGAGGGGATGGGCCGGTGCCAGGCCCGATCCTTTCTCAGACGAGTCGGCTGGCGGTGGCGTGTTGTTGGCTGTGCCGGGCGTGTTCCGGCCACTGCCAGAGACCGAGGCCTGGAGCGCATCACTGGCGTTGCGGGCCGGTGAGCCGCCGGGTACGCTGGATGGCGTGTCGACATTGGACCGGACCATGGTGCTCGCGGCGGGGCTTGGCGTGAAGGGGCCACCGTTCTCGATCTCGAGCTGCTGGTGCACGCCGGGCTTGGCCAGCCGCAAGTAGTCTTCGTAGGGGCACAGCCATTTCTGGTAGGAGTTCTTGAGAGAGGTCGACAGAGACGACATGATCTTGCCGCTGTAGCCCAGGTCACGGCCAATCTCTGCCCACTTCTTCAGCCTGCACACCATATCGAAGCCGCCTCGCGAGTCGACGGCCTTTTTCAATTGATAGAGGTCAAGTGGCTTCTTGTCGACGTATGGTAACCGAGTCAGGGTATTACCCATGTTCTTGTGGTATTTGAATAAGCCTTCGAGATAGCCAAGGTTGACGCGGGTGCCTGTGAAAAGCGTGGTTAGAATGAGGGTCGAAAAAAAAAAAAAAACAGAGCAGGCAGAAAACGAAATACATACTGCCTTCGACGGAATTTAACTCCTGTTTTCTTGTTTGGAAGTGGAATTTCTGTGTGGAAGAAAGCAGTCGTTAGAGATGATGAATTCAAGTGCGCGTCGCGCGTCGGACTCCCCAAGGATCGTTCAAATGTGACCGGCACATCTCACCTGTGTGTCGATGGCAAAAGGCGGGTTCCATGAGTCGGGCGGGATGATCTTGCAAATGCCGTATTCGCTCGCCTCGGGTGCGATTTTGCGCATGTAGGCCATGGGATCCTTCCACTCCTCCTCGGTTGGGCAGTACGTCGGCGCCTCCTCCAGGTTGTGCGGGCGGTCCTTGCGCTTCCCCGTCTCTTTGCTCGCCGTAGGCTGGCCGCGGCGCTCGACCGAGTTCAGGTCCAGCGGCGCGCTCCGCATGGCGCTGAGTGGTGGCAGGGGGCCGCCACCGCTGCCGCCGCCGGCATTCGACTGGCCGCCCATCCTTGTTCGCGTCGGCATCGATGAGGATGCACTGCTGGTCTGGGGTGCTGGCGCGAGGGCGGCCGGTGAAGCGCGCGAGCTGGTTGTGGTGCTCGGGGCATTGGAGGTGGCAGCAGCAGCAGCCGTTCGTGACGAGCTCTTGAGCAAGATCTTGTTGCCCGACTTGCCACTGCCGCCCGAGGCACCGTTGCTGCCGCTGTCCTTGCCATTGCTCCGCCCGCCGTCTTTGCCGCCGCCATTCGCTCCGCCAGAGCCTCCTGGCAGAGCAGGAACAATGGCCATCATCGTGGGCGCAATGTGTGTGTGTGTGTGTGTGTGTGTGTGTGTGTACGTGTCGAGAAGTAGGAAGAGAGGGAGGGCCGTCTGGGCCAGATGTCGTAATCGTGACCAGGTGTACGAATTGTACGAATCGTCGCCGTCTATCGATCGTTCGCGTGCTAGCCGAGTATCGAGTCTATGCTGTCACAAAAGTCGTGCCGTCGAAAGCAAATCGTAGAGAGCAAAGCCCCCTCAAAACGAAACGAAGGGAAAGAAATAGGGTGCCGGAACGGCCGTCATCCGTGGGTTGTCTCTATCTGGATATGCATCTGGAGGTGGAAGATGGGTTATGGACGAAAGGCGTTCCAAGAGGATGGCGTAAGGACGAGTTTGAAAAAGTGACAGGAAGTATCGGTCGAAGCGTGGTCGGTTTACTCGAGGAAGGATGTGCCACGTCGTCGCCGTGACGAAGTTGAAAGGCCGTATGGTAGGAAGAAAAAAAGGCTGGCGAGTCAGCCGAGCGAAAATGGGGAAGATAGATGCCGGACAAGAGCAAAGAACGAGTCCCTCGGGCAGGCTAAGCCAACTTGGGGGGGGATTGTGGGATTATGAGTTTGATGGGCGGGCAGCGTTGGTTTCTGTACTAGGCGAGACTAAAGAATTTAAAGGGTGCGAAAACCGGGACTAGTCCGTCGACGGAGCAGACAAGAGTCGACCAGAACGGGACAAGAGAGGGCACGAGAGAGCTCTTGGGAATCGTAGCCGGGACGAGGCCAAGAAATGGGGAAACTGAGGAAAAGATGTCGAAACCGAGGGAGACGAAAGATCTGGCTCGGCTGTACAGCAGAGTTTTGGAAACTCTGGCGGCACAGTTTCTGAGAAGACGGTAAATATCAATGCGAACTGTGGCCGTGGGGCGTGAGGTCGCGGCTGGCAGACAATCGATACGAAAAGCAAAGAAATGGCGACAGGGGTGAAGAGAGATAGAGGGAGACGAAGTGAGGTTTGTTTCCGGTGAGGTCAAAAGACGTTCACAGTGGACCAAGGGATATTATTGGACCGGGGCTTTGGAAGGGAGCCCTGTAATTTACATCGAGGAAGGAGCGCAGGAACAACACGATGCGATGGAAGGAGCGACGGGCCAAACCAAGGGCTGTCGGGTTCCAGGGGGAAGGAACGCAAAGGCCGAGACCAACAACTAGGGAAAGAGCCACGAACATCAAGAAAGAAGCAGGAGCCGGTGGGCTGGAAGGAGTCTATGTACTCCGTAAGATACGCAGCCAGGTGAGGTCAAAGGCGTATCGGATCACATAGTAGATGTCCTATTCTCCGTGGCCAGAAGAGAGTGCAGAAAGAGGAAAGTGCGGCGAACCTATGCGGGTGGCCAATGGCGTGGGGATTGGGAAAGAGGCTGTGGCCCAGAGCCCATGCTGGAACAGGAAAGAACAACCCCCGGTGTCCACTGGAAACCGCGCCAGCGTGCGATATCTGGGCTCAAAATGGGGCATGGGCGCTGTACTCCATACTGCAGCAAGCTCACAAGAGTCAAAGTACCTAGTACTTTGTTTCTGTCATAAAATGCTAGGGCCTAAATGTACCACTTCCTGATATATACGAACCTCATAAAGTCGACGGCGTAGATTAAAAGTGGAGCATCGCCTTCGACGTCCCTTTGCCGCTGTCTTTAAACAACATCCAACGACAAGAAATACATGTTTCCCGGCTGGCCAGGAATAACGCATGGGTACATATTCTGACTACGTTCGAATTCCGGGCTCTTTTTGTACGGCTTGTTCCACAGAGAAGAGGCACGGAAACTGCGGCACAGGATGCCCTTCCCCAGCAAGGGCATGCCAGTCCACGGTTGATGTCGTATGCTCCGTGCATTGGCAGTGCGCATGACACGAGCAAGCCAAGAAGGTGTGGGCGGGACGGGGGGCGTCGCCGAGGCGGTGTCAGTGAGCCAATGGCCTGTCTCGGCGCTCGACCTCGCAAAACTCAACATCGCCCTCAACGCTGCACGAACGATGACGCTTTTACTGCTTATCAAACAAGGACTTGTGTATCTAGTAAAAACGGGTACATCGTGTCCGACAAGGCGGCGCAAAACGGAGAGTACAGTGGACAGGTTCGTTGTGGCGCTGCCGTGCGTCGTGCGTCGTGCTTTGTGCTTTGTGCGTCGCGCGCCGCGTGTGCATGCGACACAAAGGAACGCACAACCAACACCTTCTCGGCTCCAACGGCCGACGCATATGTCTCCCGTTTGTCTTGTACCCCAATGTGCCTGGCAGCAAGGCTGGGATGGCACTACTGAGTACTCCGTATGGACAGCAAGTTGTAAACTCCGTAAAGAGGTCGCAGCAACTTTTGTGGGTTCAGAGGCAGCAAAGTGGAGTCTGATGCCCAGTTTTTCACGTTCGTCATGCACTGCTGTCGAGATACAGCGGGGGTCAAGACTAGTTAACGCTGAGTTCAAGGACAAAGAAACGCCAGCATTGCCCTCCGGCTCGGAGGTTATGGTGTTCTGGATTCTTTTATCCCTGGTAGTGAGGCGACGAGTTGACACTATTTATGTGAGCAAGGTAAAGCCCACACTGCCTAAATTTACCAAAAAAAGAAACGAAGAAAAAGAAGCAGAAGCGTACTCAGACGGCGCCTGCACTGCCAAAGGGTACTTACACAGACACGGTCATGCTGTATGCAGCGTCTCTTTGTCTCTCGGATGTCGGTACCTGCGGATCTACACTGGGACTTGACAAAGACGGCAGACGACGCACGGCAGACGCCAGACGGCAAACAGTTTCGTCTCTTCAAATAGCCCAGCTACTGTGGACCGTTACTTATGATCTCGTGGCCCAGTTCTCAGTCGTTTCGTGTCCGCCAACACCCGCTCTGCCAGGCATCCCCAATGCAACCATGTTACGATTTACGCCGTATGACGAACTGCCCTCCATCTGCCGCAGAGCGCAAAAATAAAATAAGAATATGAAAGATTAGTTTACCTGTCCAATCATATTGCAATGGTGGAGATCGAGGACCTGTAACGAAGTATATTATAGAAAACAATTTAACAGACATGTTTTCTTACGTGCAAGTCGTGCCATGACAATAATCACTTTTAAATTTAGGCATTGTTTTCCGAATTGAAGACAATTTCAAAAAAAAAAAAAAAAAAAAAATAGAACATAGAAAATAGAAAATAAAGTAAAAAATGGTATTTTAAAGGTATTACAATTAAAAACAAGTCAGTATTTCTCCTAAACTAAAAATTATGCAACAAATAGGACACAACATAAGAGGATTCACCAGTTCGATCACAAGTCATGATGGTGATGGACGGCACAATACGACTGCCATGGATAACGCCTACTATGTATTTTGAGATGTGTCTATGCTTCGCAATCATGTGGTATCTTGGGGGCTTCTTCCTTTTTTTTCTTCTTTCGTCCCTTTTCCCAGTTCCTTCTTTTCTTACACGACAATCACGTCGGGCGCCTCGCTGCTGTCGAGCAGGGCCGCACGGCCAAGGGCAGCCGCGGCTGCCTCCGCGGCCGGTGTCTTGGCCGCTGGTGTCGCGTTGGTGGCTTTGGATGGTTTGGCCGTGCCGGCCGACACCTTTGTGACCCTCGTCGTCTTTGTAATCTTTGTCGTCTTTGTCGATTTCGTAGTCTTCGTAGTCTTCGTAGCCTTGGTGGCTGCTGCCGCCAACGTGCTGGCATTTGACGTGGCAGCGGTGGCCACCTGTGCCGCCTTTGCCTTTTGTGCTGAGGCCGTAGTCGTGGCCGTGGTTGTGACCGTCGTTTCGATGCTGCCGTCCAGGTCGGACAGGTCGCCGCGGGCCGCAGCGGCGGCCGCCGCTTTGCTGGCTTGTGCCTGCACCGCCTTGGCCGCCTTCTCTTCGCGCCGCTTGGCCTTGACCAGCTTGTCGACCTCCTTGGGACCGCGCAGCCGCAGCGTCAGCTCCTTCATCATGTCGCCCCAGACGACGGGCCCGCCGCAGTCGGGGCACTGGCCGCGGACGGGGACGAGGGGATGCCCGTCGGGGTCGTGGTCGTCGGGCGTAGGCGACGACGACGCGCCCGCCTCCTCGTGCAAGAGGTGCCCGCTCCAGCAGCGCAGGTGCCCGACGGCCTCGCACGCGGCGTTGGGACACACGGCGTAGAGCCCCTGTCCCGCGGGCAGCGCGCCGTGGCACACGGTGCAGGCGCCGGCGCGCTCAAAGGCGAAGATGTCCTGGGCCTTGTCGACGTAGTCGCGCAGGGGCGCGTAGTCGAGCGGCAGCGCATGGACGCCCCAGGGGGGACCGACCTCGGCGGGGGCGACCTCCGTCGTGCCGTCGCCTGTCGACGCCCCCACCCAGAGCTCCGGCGTCGGCCGGAAATCGGTCAACACCTCCACCGCGCGCCCGTCGTCGCTCGCCTGCGCCCGGCTGTACGTCTCCCAAGCCGCGTGCACGTCGGGCACAAACACGTGCAGCCGCAGCGGCCAGCGGGCAAAGCTGGGCACGCGCAGCAGCAGGTGCAGGTTGGCGAGGATGGAGTGCATGCTCGCGGGCGGGCGCTTGGGGTGGCCGTTGCGCTTGGTCTGGCGGGCGACGGAGAGGCGCGCGGCGGCGGGGATGTGCAGCGACAGGTGCGGGTTGGTCAGGGCCCACTCGAACTTGAGGGCGGCGACGGCGCCGGGGAAGCCGGAGACGAGGCCGACCATTTCCCAGGGCCGCAGGCTGGGGCGGGCGGTGCGGGCGGCGCCGCCCTTGATGGCGCCGTTGTGCTGCTTGAGGCGGCGCGGCGGGTCGGTGGTGGAGCCGATGTAGAGGGAGGCGTGGCGCATGGTCGAGCGGAGGATGTAGACGGTGTAGAGGGCGGGGATGGGCCGGGAGGAGACGGAGGACGTCATTGTGTGGGGGGGATGCGAGGAGAGGGGAGAAGAGGGAGGAGGAAAGGTTGGAGGCGTGAATCGCCAGGGCGGTTATGAGTTGGTCATTGGATTTCTGGTCGGTGTGGCTGATGGACGACGTTGAATGGAGAGCATAGAGCTGCGTGTCTGTCGCTGTGGTCGGAGGTGGCACGTCGAAGGGTGAATGCTTTGTCGAGGTTTGAATCGAGGATTGGAGTGCGGCTGTCGCGGTAAGGGACTCGCATCGGCGCGTGTTTACGCGGGGTCCCGCTATTGGAGCGACGGCACGTGACCTGCATGTTGCGACGAGAGCGCACCACACCTTCGTTACAGATGGCAATTATGACAATGGATAATTCGGAATATAGAGTACATTCTGTTTATAGTTACGAGGATACGATCGATGGAAATGGAAATAAAATTAATATGAAACTGCGGCTCGTGGGAGACAAAGAACAAAAAGCAGTGCTCAGAGATTAGGATGTAAAGAGTGTGGCACTAAATGATGGCTGTTTGGTCAAACAAATTCGTTATTTACAATACAGTTATTTTTAAAGAAGACACGGTGATAGGCTTAATCGACGGCATTGAGTTTAACATAAGGGGTGTAGGTAATTAATGTACGTAGAGTCAACAGCCCTGTGATGGCCGTCTCCCGGCAGAGAAAGAAAGAAGATATCCAATACTTATATCCAATATTCGTATCCCATATTTATATCCATACCCATACAACCTTTTATGTACACATGTACACGCACACATGCCCGGCTCATATTATACCCACAGCCCTACCACGGCACACCTACTTGTGGAAGCGCTTGGCCTTGACGCGGAAGGGGTTGCCCTCGGGCAGCTCGTCGATGGTCGTGCGCGGCGTCTTGGTGATGAGGCCCTCAAAGGACGGCGACCACGCGACGCGCGGGTTGTAGGGCGCAAAGTCAAAGAGGTAGCCGAGGGTGCGCAGGATGGAGGTGGCCGAGTAGGAGACGGTCTCGCCGGCGGCGTTCTTGCCGAGGCCCTCGACGTGGCCCTTCTTGACCCAGGGCGAGATCAGAAAGGTGGGCATGCGGCCGCCGAGGCGGTCAAAGTCAAAGGTGTAGTCCTCGCCGGAGGGCGTGGTGGCGGTGTAGGCGAGGGCGTCGGGCTTGGGGGCGCGGGGCGGGGCGACGTGGTCGTGGAAGCCGCCGGTCTCGTCGTAGGTGATGATGAAGAGGGTCTCCTCCCACTGGGGGCCGGCGCGCAGGGCGTCGTAGACGTCCTTGATGAGGCCCTCGCCGAGGGAGACGAGGCCGGTGGGGTGCATGGAGGTGGTGTCGACGCCGCAGCAGGAGGGGTTGAGGATGCTGAAGCTGGTGAGGTTGCCGGCGGCGGCGTCGACGAAGAAGCGGTCGAGGTCGACGACGTTCTTGTCGAGGCCGGCGTCGTAGGTCCACTGGAACCACGAGGCCTCGGGGCCGGTGCCGCCGGCGGGGTCGTGGTAGTTGCGCCAGTCGTAGCCGTTCTCCGTCAGCGACTGGAAGATGGAGCGCTCGTCGAAGCCCTTGGCCTTGAACTGCTTGTCGTTCGTGCCGTGGCCGAAGGAGCTGCCGGCCACGAGGGCCAGGCGGTTGGGGTCGGTGGGCTGTCGGTTAGTGGATTCGAAGGGTACGAAGGGTACGAAGGGTACAAAGGGTACAAAGGGGGGCGTCCACACACCCCCGGAACGGCCGAGTGCCAGTAGTTAAAGGTGACAAAGTTCTGCACCAGCGACGTGAGCGTCGGCACCTGCGCCTCGGTGTAGTAGTTCATGACCTGCTCCGACAGCGTGGTGCTGTTGACCTTGGCGTCGTAGAGGCGCAGCTGCTCGTGCACGAAGCCGTTCTGCTGCGGCACCAGCTTGCCCGACGCAATGTCCTCGTTGCTGGGGTTGAAGGTGCCGTAGAACTCAATGTTGTTGCCGTAGACGGCGTGGTCCGGGTCGTCGGCGATGGAGTCGTAGTCGCGCGCCGTCGTGCAGGCCTGGCCCAGCGCCGGGTTCGTCAGGTTGAGCGGGTTGCAGAAGGGCCCGTTGTGGTGCGGGTTGTCGAGGCCGGGCAGCGTCTGGCCGCCCAGGATGTTGTCGAACGAGCGGTTCTCGAGCACCAGCAGCACCACGGCCTTGATGTGCTCCTTCATGTTCTTGACGGCCTCGGAGCCGTTGGGCTTGCAGGGCGACGGGTGTTTGGCGGCGGCGACGGCCGCCAGGGCCAGCAGGCCCGTGAGCGAGTTGGTCAGCATTGTGACGGTGGGGGGGGGGGGGGGGGGTTGCGCGACTGTGGATGGGCTGCCTGCTCGAGTGGCGATTGCGGCAACGGGGCCCGACCGTTACATATATACGTCGAACATTCAGACATTCAACGCCTTCTGATCTTCACCGCGGATGGGGCAGTCTGTGCATGTCCCGGAGGTGGCACGGCAGGCAACGCAGAGGAACCACGGAACGTCGGCTGCAGGCGGCGTGAGAAGCAATTTGCCAGTCTTGGGAGCAGGGAAGCGTGCCCACGTGGAAGGAAGACCGGCAGCACGTTCTCGCCAACGACCGTCGAGGTATTTACAACGTGCCGCCCCATATGCCGATCTGGTGTGGAATGATCCTAGTGGCGGACTTGGTGATGCCTGCGTTATGCTTCCTCTTCCTTTGCTTCCTTTGCTTTGCCGCTTTGCTGCTTTGCTGCTTTGCCGACGTTTAAACGTCCGTCCCTTCACCGACTGCCGAAAAAGGCATTGAGCGACAGGGCGGCGTTGGGTGTTCAGCCCGGCTAATGCGACGTTGTCCCACGCACGTCATAATCAAAGTGATGGTGGGCCTGGAGGAGATGTGTTGTAGAAATACTCCGTGCAATACAACGCATTTAAAGTTGACCAAAGTGGGCCGTTGAGAGAAGGTTGAAGCTCGTATTCTATTTCGGACTTGGTCTGGAGAAGTGGATGCCCCGGATCGCGGGTTGTCAAGACTCTGGCAGGTCTCGCAGGTCTTGCACGGTCCTTGAAATCGACGGACATCGGAAACCGATGCGATTGAGTACGAGTTGGTGGCCATCTCGCGTTAGCGCCAGGGGCAGGCACACGTTTGTCTGGCATTAATGCTCCGTAAAAGCGGCCAGGCCTGGAGAATCAGGTCCAGACGAATCAGCAGCCTGGCGATCTTGGCTTGCATGGCGCACAGAACGCCCAAGAGCCCAAGTAACCCAAGACTCCTCCGGCCCGGTCCCCGTACATTTGAATTGGACCACATTCTTAAGCGTGCACGTCTCCGGCAGTCATTTGCAGAAGTTTAAGCTTTTAAACAACCCGTGTGGCTTGTTCTCTTGCCCGCGATTGGCTGCCAGAGAACACAGTGATACTCTTTTGATCCAGTGAACCTCGGCAGCAGTTGGGGCGATGTCGACGCCGTCGCTTGCGAGCTTGAACGATGGGTTCTTAGCTGCTCTATCTTCCTTGGCACTCGTTTACAACCCGCGTAAAGCAGTTGACTGAAATACGCCGACACGAATGGAAACGAGCTACGTCGTATGATGGGAAACGACAGAACCTGGCATATCTTGCTCGATACTAAGACAGACCGTCTGATTCGCCCCGATGACACCGTAACCTGGTAATTTACTTGTGCAGATAATACCACGCTCCACGGCAGGCATCTATCCCGCTTTATCTCTTTTCATGACCGACGTCGACAACGGATATCGGTTCTCTTGGCCAATGCAAGCCAAAGCAAGACGAAACAAAACGAAATTGGCGATCGTGAGATCGACACGCAGACAAGCAGGGGGGCCGCTGACGTAAAGGTAAAATCCCTCCCACGCGGACGGGACCCCGTGGGCTGTCGACTAACAGCGCCTTCTGTCTGCACGTGTGTCCTCGTCAAGCCTTGCCAACCCTGCCAGTCGCCTACGTGATCCGCCTTGGCAAACTCCACAGGCATCGCTTGTCGCCTTCCGGGATCGCGGCGCTCGTTTGTGACCGGCTGAGATGCCGATGTCGACCGGTCTTGCACGTGGTGGGATTTCTTACCACCCGAGCAGGACGAAATGAATACGACGTACAGTAGAATAAAATAAATTACTACATAGGCTGTCTCGTTTAAGAAAACCGGGTCCTTTATCGTCGGTGGCTTTCCCGCTCGCTTCGTTCGCGTATCGGGTATTCTAGTCGTTCTACGGAGCATCCTTACACCACTCTGCAGTCAGACAGTTTCTCTCCCAGCGGCAAACATGCAGCAACAGCGGCCTTCGTCCCTGTCGCCGCTGGCGTGGACATCGTCCATCTCGCCGGCTGCACCTGCAGAGTCTCAGCTCCGGCCGCGGGACCTGCACCGCAAAACCATTCATGGTGCTGATGCCGACAACGCCGATGGCCATGACACCAAACGCATCCGGCGGCTCCCGTCCCGTCGGTACCTCCCCACCGCCCGCCGGTTCCGGGCCGACTTTACGCTCGGGTTCTCCGACGGCCTGACCGTGCCCTTTGCCATGACCGCCGGCCTCTCGTCGCTGGGCCAGACGGACACGGTGATTTACGCCGGCATGGCCGAGCTGACGGCGGGCTGCATCAGCATGGGCATCGGCGGGTACCTGTCGGCACGGCAGGCCGCGACGCCGCGTGGCACTGGCAAGGCGGGCGCCGACAGCGACAACGACGCGTCGACGCAGGACAGGGCCACGGTGGCGGCCCGCTATCTCGCACCGCTCGGCCTGCCGGACCAGATGCACGACATGGTGCTGGCCCATGTCGTGGCGCACCCGGCGTCGGCGGAGGCCATCTTGGTCAAGGCGGGTGATCGACATGCTGTCCACGGCAACGACGACGACGACGACAACGACGACGACGACGACGACGACGGCCATGTCTGGCCCATTGCCTCGGGCCTGTCCGTGGCCGCTGGCTACCTCGTGGGCGGCCTGATTCCGCTGGGGCCGTACTTTTTCGTCAAGCACGTCGGCGACGGCCTGCGGTGGAGCATTGGCGTCTGCATCGTGGCCCTCTTTGTGTTTGGCTTCGTCCAGGACGTGGCGCGGGCCAGCACAGAAGAGACGACGACGACGACGAAGACGGCCACAGGGTCCACACGGTCCACGCGGCGCCTGTGGACAAGCATCGGCGAAGGCGTCCAGATGGTCGTCTTGGGCGGCATCGCGGCCTCGGCGGCCGTGCTGTGTGTCCGTTTGTTTGACGAGGCGAGCGCATAACTGTTTAGTATAGCCTCTGTATTTATAGTTTTGAGAAATAGACACCTGTTTCTGTAACAGAGTGTATCCCCGACGTTGTTATGCATTCATACCGGATGATGGTAGCTCCTCATACAAGTATGGGTCTCTTGACTTGGTTTCTAGCCATTCACCGTATATAAACGAAGAACTACGTAGTCCTGCGGGAAGAAGGGGCCTACGATATGTGCCGCCTCGGACATGTCTCTGCGATGCCCGTCGTCAACCAGACCGATGCCCCTTCCCATCTCGCCCCCACGACGCGCCGCCCGGTGGCAGCGCCGCCTCGAGGTCGTCCAGCAGCTGGTCGTAGAAGCCCATCTTGCCGCCCGCAAAGGCGTCCATCGCGTACGCCAGGGCCTGCGCGTGTTCGTCCGCCAGGCACGCCGCGAGCGTGGGGTCTCTTCCGTCGTCGACACCAGGGCCTCGCTCCTGCGCCTCCCGCGCTTCCAGCGCCGCGACCGTCTGCACGTAGTCGCGGCGCTCGCGCCACCGCTGCTGCTCGTCGGCGTCGCACGGCTGGCCGGCCGCGTCGTAGTCGTCGGACCGGCCGAAGCGCCGCGGCATGGCGCCGAGGAAGCGCGGAAAGCGGACGAGCGCCCAGGGCAGGGTGCAGGCGCCCTCCCAGTCGATGATGCCGAGGACGTCAAAGGTCGCGTCGTCGACAACGATGTTGCTATGGAAGAAGTCGGGGTGGCAGAGCGGAAACGGCCCGCGGTCGTCGTGGTTCCGGTCGTGTCGGCGAGCGAGCCGTGGCGCGATGGCGCGAAACCGGCGTACAAAGGTGTCGATGGCGCCAACGACCTGGGTCGCTTCGGGGGCGCCGCGCATCATGTTGCGGATTTTGTCGGGCGAGCGTGGAAACTGCGCATGGTCGGCCCATGCCGTAAAGAAGGCCGTCGCGGTATCGAACGGGCCACCGATGCCGGGAATCGGGCCGGCCTCGAATCGGCCGTCGGGCGTCCTGTGAACTGTGCCGATTTTCGGTAGTCGCAAGGACGTGATTTGCACCTAGCGTCGGGTTAGTGATATGGTAAGACGAGATATCGTAGAAATGGGGGGGATATACGTGGCACGCGGCCACGGCGCGGTAAAAGCGCGGCCGATGGGCGATTGCGATAATGCCGTGATGCGTGTCGTAGCCGCCGTCGGCGTCCATTGCGGTGTTTCCGGGAAGAAACGACATGAGCACAAACGGGACGCCCACGGCGTTGTGCTCGTCGACCTCGTACGCAAAGATCTCGGGCACGGGGAGGCTCGACTGCTCGCGGATCCAGCGCATCGTGTCCACCTCGCTGCGCAACTTGGCCGTGTCGGCCGCCGACCGCCGCAGAGCAACACGGGCCACCCACAGCACGCCGTCCTCGAACTGCAGCAAACGGGCCATGTTGTTGAGGCCGTTGGTGGCGCAGTCCAGCGGCACACAGGGCACGTCATCGCGCAGGGTCGCGGCCAGCCGGCAGAGCACGGGCCAGTCTGTCTGCCTCATGGCATTGTCCATGGACGTGTTGGGGTCATACTTTTGCTCTCTCCAGTTGAGAGAAGCCGTGTTGATGGTGTTCGACAACGACATGGCGGGAGGAGGAGTGTCCCGTTTTACTATTGGCTTGGTAAGGAGCCAACACACTCGGTGTGAAATTGTGTGCCGCGGCCTGTCAACAGAAGCAGTCTCAAACGTGGGCTACGATTATGTTGGGCGTCATTGCAGCCTCGGCGGCTGTATTGTCTGTCCGCTTGTTGACAACGGAAGTAAATATGGTTTCATTCTCCTCCTGCTAACTTATCCCCCTTAGCCTATGTTGTACGCTGTGAGACACGAGGGACTCACTGGAAGCCGTTAATCGGGCCGGGAAAATAATCCACCGGACTCTCGTTTATTGCGTCGTATTTAAGCATTCGTACACCATCCACCATATCCCCGACTCTAATCCTGCTAGACCATAACACACCATTCCTCATACCCAGCTAATGATCAGCGCGCCGACGATACTGCCCACGGTCCTCTCCACGGCCGCTCAGAATGAGCGTGCCGTATAATGTGCCGTACAAAATGGTGGGCCTGGGAGGTACTTGCTACGTCACGACCACCGACAACAAGACGGTCTTGAAGGGCTACCAGATCTGGGTCGACGGCAAGTTTAAGTTTGGTCGAGACGACTGTGAGGTGGACCTTCTCAGGGAGGCCACCATCTACGAGCACCTCGGTCCGCATCCGCAGATCCTTGCCTGCTTCGGCCTCGAGCAGCACCGTCCTGGCGTGCACTCGCTCCGCCTCGAGCTAGCACCACTGGGCTGCGTCCGGCAGTACATCGGTGAGCACGCCGACGAGCCGCCTGCGTGGCCGGCCCGGCTCCAGATGGCGCTCGATGTCGCGATGGGCGTCGCGTACCTCCACACCAAGGGCGTCCAGTACTGCGACCTGAGCTGCCGCAACGTGTTCCTGTTTGACGGCTACCGTGTCAAGCTCGGTGACTTTGGCGCTTCCCTTGTCAAAGGTTATGATTTCAAGTCGACCTTTTGCGAAGAGATCCAGTACGAGCTGCCACTGCGTGGGCGTCAATTTAGGGACCGACCGCCCGTCAAGCGCGACCTCTTTGCGCTTGGATCAGCCATCTACGAGATGACCGCGTGGAAGAGGCCATTTGAGGGCTTGCCTTATGAAGAGGTGGAGGCGAGGTATGCACGGGAGGAGTTTCCGTCGCTCGATGGTAATGTAGCCGGTCCGATAATTAAAAAGTGCTGGAACGAGGAGATTGACAGGGCAGAGGAGGTTGTAGAGGCGCTGATACCACTGGTTGACTTGAAGGATGGTATACAACTCGGTAGAGACGATAATAAGGTATAGTTACGAGGAGACGTTTATGTTGGATAGAGTATAGAGTGAAAGGAAGGAACTATGCCGCTAAGCATCCTAGTAAAGTATTTTATTACGAAACTAGGAAGATATTCTCGCTAAGCTGACCCTATAGCCCCAAAAAGAACCGACACTATAAACGTATCATAGTTAGCCACCAAGCTTGGAATTATTTACATAGTTTAAATAGTAAGTATTAAAAGTACCTTTAACTTTATGGTGATGGACACAGCGGACAAGCGCCCGTAACGGAGGCCGAGCCGAACACGGTGTTGGTATCAATCTCAAGACTCTCGCATAGCAGTCCTTTGTCCGTTTTGCAGTAGATGGTGACGACCCTTGTAGTCAGAACATGAGGGTTTCTGTCTTTGCACTCCTTGTACCTGCGCATCTGTTTGGCGTATTTGCACATGGTGGAGCGGAATGAGTCGAAAGGTGCCTAGCCAGAGTGCCAGAATGTTATCCCAGGAGCTGTCAACCCTCCGCTTTATATATTATACATAGGCGTGAGCGGCCCGACTCAGGTGCAAAACACATGCTGTGAAGCTGCGTATGTTCTGAAAATCGCGGGCTTTATCATATATAGTATTAAAACACTTCGTTGCTTGCTACACTCTGTCAGCCTCCTCTTTTTTTCTTGCCCAGATCGCTGCACTCACTTCCCGACCCGCTGTTGGTGGTCTTGATGACGTACGTTTTGAACTGGCGCAGAATGTCCAGCGCCTCGTAGGAGGGTCCCCGGTCTCGGCCACGCGCAGACATGCCCACAGCAGGCAGAGCGTGGCCAGGCCGCCGTAGATGAAGCCGAGCTTGCCTTGTATGTTGGCCTTGCCGGGGTTGATCATGTAGGGGATGACGACGGTCATGGTGATGCCGAGAACGCTCTGGGCCATGGTGGCGAGGGTGATGATCTTGGCGCGGACGCTGGTGGCGGAGCGCTCGGCGAGCAGGACGAAGCAGAGGAGGCCGACGGACAGGTCTTTGCGGCGCACCAGACACCACGGGCCCTCGGGAACAAAGGCCAGGTCCAGCAGCAGAAAGGCGATCCACACCCACGGGATGGCAAAGGGTAGCGAGTACGCCCACGCCGGCGACGACGTGCCGTTGGTGACGCCGTTGCCGATGAGCTGGCCCGCGACGAAGCTGGCAACTGAATACATATGACATACTGTTCTGCTAGCTGGGCTCACTATACTGTTGCGACTTCGCTTCCTGTCGGCATATCACTCACCTCGCCGCTGCTGAGCGCGCCAAGATCCTTGGTAAACTAAGCTGCGCCATCGCGTACAGGTTGCCCAGCAGCTTCGGGTCAAAGGCGACCATGTCACGGCCCTGGCGTGCAGCCGCAGCGCGTCTCGGAACGGCAGCTGGGCGTCGTGGGGCGCGCGGGCATCGAGAACATGGCCGACGGCGGGACTGTCCCTCCTTGCGTCAGACGTGGTGGGTTATCGCCGCTGTAGATGCTGGAAAAGGCAGATGTCATCCGAGACGACAGACAGGAATAGAATAAGGAAGAGATGGGAAGGAGGGGCACACACACAGAGAGAATGGGATCGCCATTCCACGTTTTATATCAAACGAACAAGGAGGGCAAAGGACGAACGCACGCGACCGCGGGACATGCGACCAACGACTCCCGACGGACTCCAGATTGAGACGGGACTCCTGCGACTTTCACTGATTCGACTGAAGAGGAAAGTCGGGGTTGACCCACTTGGCTTCGTTCTGTTGCGGAGGTGTTGGCGATACCGGCAATTGTAAAGGCCGCGTTCACCGGATGGCGGAGCAATGTTTGTCTTGTCCGATGATGACGATGCTGCTCAGCCGACTCCACCCCCAGATTACCAGGGCAAATACTCGGCACTGCTGCGTTACACGATCTGGTGATTACCGGTGGTTTGGGGTTGGGCAAATCGTCGACGGCGGTTACGGAGTATGCCGTTCCCGACACGGGAACGTAAACAAAACATCGGAGATAATAGCAGTTATGTAGAACGACAAAGTAATTACCTTCTCGACTATCCAAATCACCATCCAAATCCACCGAGTGTACCGACGTGCTGCATCATCATTGCACCATATTGGGGATACCTTTGTTCGACTTCATTCTCTAGTAAGAACACTGTGCCTCCAGTGTCCCGTGGGCAGTTAAACCAGTGGAGCTACTACAAACGTACATGCCCGGTAGGACTAGCCGGCAGTTCTAAGCTCGTCCCTATAGTGGAATTAACGCTCACGGGGAATGTTGTACCGATGGTCACTATGGTCGCATCGCTGACAACACCGACCTTCTTCGACGGTAAGACCAACTACGTTGTCTTCCGCTCCACTCGATCGTCTCTGAAGGTCAAGGGTTGTGAAGATGTGTGATGCGTGCGTAGATCGGCGGCGATCGTCAGGTATGGCAAAAGTGGTCCGACAAACCCGCTGGTAATGCCGCATCCATGTACATCGTCGCAGTAAACGACAAATGGTCAAGCCGTGCGTGCTATTTTGTACTGCCTTAGGATACTGGTGGTCTGGGAAGAGCCGGCCATCCCGAGGAACATAAACAGACGCAGAGTCCACAGAAGAATATCAAAGAGATTCTACACAATTCAGTTCAATAGAACGCAAAGACACAGCTTGATTATACGGATCGCACAGACAGACCACAACCTAGCATCAAACGCCCACATTCACCAAAATGCGCCTCCCTGTCCGGCCTGACCCCGAAGCGGCCCCGCGCTACGTTGCGGACAACATTGTTGGTGCGTCTGATAATCAGGGTCGTTAAAGGCCGCCCAATTACCCCAGTCTGTTCGCTGCCTACCCGCCGGCCGCGTCGCCTTCCGCCACATCGTGACCTTCGACGTGGACGGGCACGCGGGCCATCCGCGCCGTCGGTGGCATCGGGCTGCTTTTTGGGTGGCGCGCCACATGTACGCGCTAAGCAGCCTATAGATGCACCCGTACGTACAGCCTGGTCGACCACGTCGTGGTCGACGACGAGGCGACGGCGTAGGGCAAGGTGAAGACGATCAACATAGGTACTGCCCGCGAGAGGCGTGGGGAGACACTGCAAGCCAAGTCCTAACCGCCAACACACGCAGACATCCGCGGCGTCGAGCAGACGGCGCAGCTAGCGCCACTGCCTGGGCCTGGGCCTAGGCTGCCGCAGGCCGTGCCAAGGCCACCCAGACTAGACACGACCGTGTCCGCCATGGCGGCCGAGGACGGCGAGCGGACGCCAGACAGCATGTCGTCTCGCATAGCCTCCCACATCGGCAGCCCCGCGATGTTGCGTGCGCGCCCGTCCACGAGTCTGTTTGCACTCCTACGGCAGTGGACGGCAAGACGGCATGGTCCTCACCTGTCGATTGAATCCACGATTGCATCTACGACTGGGTCCACGGTTGCGTCCACGGTTGCATCTACTGCCGCAAGATGGGCCAGTCCGGGTAGCCAATGTGCTCCAGACTGGCCAAGCCAACGATGTGCCACGACTGGTGGCCAAGGCCCGTCGATGTGAATATCGTCACGCGCACCGCTCGTCGTATTAGTGCGGCAACCGGGGTCACTGTGCTGCAGCCGGGGCTTTCGTCGGAAAACGGAGCGAGGTTGGAAGCGAAGGCGGGGGAGAAACAAGTCATGACAGCAGCCGTGCAAGGCATGGCCACGACTGCACCAACACCTGCCTCAGAAAAGAGTCCGTCCTCGATCCTACACAAGACACGCCGCATCCTGCTGGCACCACTTGCTTTCTGTTTCGGCGGCCATCCAATGATAACGACAAGACCGGCTGTGTCTTGGCTAGAGCCACCCACTCCATCACCATCACTATCGCCATTTCCCTTGCCCAATATTGACATTGGCATGGCCGCCTCCGTCATTGAGTTGCACCCAGCGTTTGAGAAAGAGATGCGGGTTGCCCTGCGCCAGGTATCGGGCAGCGGTCCGGCTAGCGATGGACGAATACGCACGGGATTCTGCCCTGACTGGTCGGTGCGGCTCTGATGGTCCATTCGATCATCAATGCGGGGACTTTAAAGGATGGAAGCTAAGACTCGTAAAACACGACGTAAGTAATTCGACGAGGTAAAAACATAGAAAGAGGCTATCTAGGGGGAAAAACAAAGGTATAAAACAAGAGCAATGATATGGGGCACAACGTGGGCGATGGAGCCACCTTCGGTAACACTCTGTGCATTTCGAGAACCCGCAACTGCACGAGCCACAACAGCATCTAGCAGCAACTCGGCCAATAAGGTCTCATGATGAGAGTGCTCCTTCTAAACAATTACTCCAAAGTCCATGAAGCGTCATTTCCTCGGTGTATCTCAAAATCTCAGAAACTTCAGGTCACATGACTACTTATGAAATGTCACGTGCAACAGTTATATGGGCAGCCGTTGTGGGATAATGTGTATGCATTCTACAGGAATGGCTAAGTGAGGCCTCTCAGGGGCAGATCCATCATATGGAACCCATCACGTGACGCACACGTGACGGCAGACAGCCAGTGGGTCCAACACTGCCCCATGGACCTGCCATCGCCTGAGAGGTACGAGGTACAAAATTAAACGTGGATAAGCCACTAAAATGAAAGTATAAGTAATAAAACACTCGATGCCGGCCAAATATCGGCATCGTAAAAAACTATGCGCTATAGCTCCGTCGGACTCCCTCGAAAAACCACGAGATTATGGGTAAAAAATAGGAGTTAGAGCTATAGCGTGAGAGAGAGGCTATAATTATATATTAGTGGGTATATACTGTAAGCCTAATTGCTCTAGAAAGGAGGCGTGTTTAGCTCTATTTAGGGCCTTTGTTAGGCCGTTAGCGGCTATTTTGGATGATAGGATATACTGTAGGGTAAAATACTTCTTGTGGACTTGTTTTATAACCTATTTATAATATATATTAATATAGTAAGCCCTAGCCTTTTTATAAGGGTTAAGGTATATCTATATAGTGTTATAGCTATCTGTAAATAATAGTAATAACGTAGTAATATTATAGTTAAGATTATAAAGAATTTAGTATACTTAAGTAAGGGTATAAGTAGCCGGCGTAAGGGCTATAAATTTAGCCTCTATAGTAGATAATATAATAAAAGTCTGTTTACTAGACTTCTATAGAACCAGTGCGCTAGCCATAAAGACTATAAAGCTAGCGGTTAAGTGTTATAATAGTGTATTATTAGCGTGTGAGGTATTACTAAAAGCTAGAGGGGTTATAGTGGTATATAGAGAAGGTAGACGATTATCTAGTGGGTTAGTCCTACCGTTAAAAATAATACCGAGCTTTCTCGTTGTCCTATAGTATCTTATAAGGTTTTTTAGTACGTTCTAGTACTTTATTAATAGGCCTTTATTACCGCCTAACACCTTACTACTTATATAAGCGGTATTATATATTTATAAAGATATAGTTTATACATCCTATAGCTTTAAGGAAGGTATAGAGGCTATTAAGATCAGCTAGCCACTTATCTAACAGCTTAGTGCCAGTAGGCTACGGAGTGTATACTTTTATTATCTACTTAAAGCTAAAACGAACCAGTATGTTTGTAATATATTACTCTAGTCTTAAGTGGATATAGTAAGACGAGCGATTATAATGAATATTAAGACCTAAAAAGGAGGTTGTCTTACCTAGTGATTAAATAGGGTATTAGGCGTTAAGCGTCTTACTTAGTGCTATAAGCTGGACGTTAATTAGGCTAGCTATAAGGATATTATTAATATAGATAAGTATAATAACGCTAGTAGAGTTATTATAAAAGAGATAGATGTTTAAATTATAGACAGTAAAGCCTAGGGAGTTTATAAACGGCGTAAACGTATTAAACCACCAGCGAGGGCTTTATATAAGGCCGTATAATGCTCGCTAAAGGCGGTAGACGAGAGATTTATCCTTTTAAAGGCCGTGTGGTTGTTGGATGTAAATAGTCTTGTCTACTAGTATATCTATGTTCAGGAAGGCTGTCTTAAAGTTATATTACTGTATATATAGGTCGTGTACAGTTATATACACTAGGAAGACCTTAAGAGTCATTAATAATACTATAGTAGCGAATACATTAACTGCTACCTATAAATCTCTCTCCCTATTACTATACACCACCTAGTGAGCCCTAGTATCACCAGCTTTTTCGGAATATACCCAACGGCTAGGGAGCACGTTAACACTATATAGTCGTACTATAAGGTCCTATATATATATATCCTTAAGGCTCTATAGCTACTTTTATATAACTAGCAGCTAGCGTTACTTAAAGTCAGTAAATCAGTATACTTTATAATAGTTTTTCGGTACTATTAGCCCGGTGTACTATAGGTTAACGGCGTTAATAGCGGACATATAAATGGCCGTTTACTACATCTCTTCTTATAAGCTCTTAACGTTATAGTAATTAATAGACGCTATAATAAAATACTACTGTTTAATTAATATATTAGATAGGCTTAGCTCTAGTAGCCCGTGTTTATTTAGTTGACTATAGTTACGTCAAGCTATACGTCTTACTAGGCGCTATAAGGGGGGTAGAGGTGGAGGCTCTTTAGCTTATAATTACTCGTCCGGGGAGATATTTAGGCTTTTGTTTTTAGGCTACCCTAGAGGCGTCGTATACTTCAGCTACCTTAGTGGTGTTATAAGCTTCTTATTTATTATCTTTAGCGTCTAGAAGGGAGCTTGTGGTAGCTTAAGCGTAACTTCTTCATCTCTTATAATAGGGAAGAGTTATAGTATTTAAGCCGGCGTAGCTTCGGGAGATAGTAGCTACTTTAGCGGCGTGTACCTACCGGTGTTATCGTCTTTCGGCGACTTAGTTATTATAAAGTCTGGCGCCGCCTTACTACACTCTGTTACGGTCACTAGTTATATAACCGCCGGCTTTTCTAGTACTTATACTAGCTTTAAGGTGTTATAAAGGATCTATATAAAGTGTTTATTAAAAGTTACCTCTCCTTAAACCTCTTTATTATCTTCTTTTAGTGTATTATTTAAGATAGATTCGTAAAAGCGTACACTAGAGACTTTAATGATACAGTTAGTCTCACGGAACTAGATATAATAGATACGGCTATATATATCTATATATTTAACGAGCTAGCTAACGGTAGCGTAAGGCGAGAACTTATTAGTATTATCACAATATACTAGCTTAAGATAAACGTATACCTTACAGCTATAGACTCGTAAGTGGTCGATATATAACTTCGCTTGGTCTACTAGGAGCCCTAGGGCTAGTAGAAGCCGCTCTTAAGGCGACTGTTGGCCGGGATTTAATTATATAGAGAGGAGGTTCGTAACTTTCACTAAGGTATTAATAGCGAGAGGCTAAATGTACTCTAGGATATACGCGTCGCTTATAATAGCTCGTACCTTTTAAATAATAGTACGCCTAGTACGTTTAACTCTATCGTTTAATAAGGGTGTATAGGGAGTTATAGTCTTAAGCGTAATACCTAGCCCTTTATATTACTCCGTAAGCTTTAACTAAATTTATAGGCGTATTACTTAACTAAATTTAACGCTACCGTTAAGCCTAAAAGACTGTAATTTAAGGGCTATCTAGCGTTTAAAGAGAGTAATAAATTACTATAGTTACTTATATACTTTATCTTTTATAGTAATAAATTATACCTAATAGTAGCTTAAGTAGCTATTAATAAAGTATAAGAAGTAGTAAAGCCCGTTATAGCTAGGGCGGTAAGTAACTAAATTAATATATACTAGCTGCCCTAAAGCTATAATAGGGTCCTTAAGCCTCCTACTTATAACGTCTATTAATTTAGTGATATAGCACTCTAGGTAATATACTTCTACCCTAGTAATATATATACTAGCGTCTACTACCACTTACTTAATCACGTGTAACGGGGTATAGAGAAGGCGGTGATATATAACTTTATAGTCGATTAACGCTATAGTAAGGCTCTCTTAGCCGTTAGAGCCGCCCGGTAATATAGCTAGTAGTATAAGAATATTATAGTATAACTTAAAAGGGAACTATACGTCACCTATATTTACTTGGACGACTTTCTTATAGAGGTTAAGGTGGTAGCCCTTTTAGCTTATAGCGCCCACCGATAGTAAGTTGATAGGAGCTTTTGGTGAGTAGATAGTGTTACTTATAGTTAATAAGACTATGCCTTCATTAAATCCTTTCGTTATAATCGTTATAACGCCGCCTAAGTACTATATAAAGAGACTGCCGTCTATATTCTTTAATATTATTAGTGATACTAGTGGCCCTAATAAAACGAATTATTTAGTATTATTAAACCTATAATATAATAATCCTAAATTAAGTAGTACGGTATCTAGTGTAATAGCTTAAATAACGTTAATAGGAGTAATAAAGGCTATAGTAATTAATAGATTATTAATACTATTTAGAAGGTTCGTAATCTATATACTACCTCTTATAACAGCTATTGAGCTACTTGGTGTGTTGTTGTCTCTACTGTTACCGTCGTATTGTTTAGGTTTTCACTAAGTTTTTAGCTCTAGGTACTTTATAAAGCACTTTTCTTCGCCTTCTAAGTGATATCTCTTATAGTACGTGTATAGCACCTATTATGGGTTATGTCTATACTTCTTCTTGTAGCGCTAGTATGCTTTATCTATGTGGCGTGTATGTATGTTAGATAGAGGAGAGGGTGTGTTTAAGGGACCGTTAAGGGAGGCTATTATGAGGGCCTTAGAAGGAGTGAATTAGTGTGCTTTCTTGAAGTGTGTAGTATACACTTGAATAACGTTAAGGAAAGTGAGGTTATTGTCGTTAAATTTTATATATAAGTTACTAATAAATATAGGGTTAATAAGCTTAAATTTATAGAGTAAGATAACGGTTTTTATAGCTTTTATAAGCTAAAACTTTATACTATAAAGGACCTTTATAACCGTCTAAAAGACGTTAAGAAAAGTAGTAGGAGTATTATATTAATTTAGTTATATTATTATAAAAGCTATTATAGTGTTTTTTACTATCTTAATATCTATTGTTATTAAAGCCTTCTTAATACTTTAAAGTATAATATATAGCTTAATATCCTTATTAGTATAACCGTAATAGATAATCTAGGGGAGTATATTACTAATAGTGGTTATAATAGCTCTATAGACCTTTATACGTCTTTACTTATAGATATTATTAGTATCTTTATACTCTTCTTTAATCTTACTATCTTTTCTAGCTCTAAATACTATAGGGTCTTTTAGAAATTTAATAATACTATAATTAATATAGACGGACCTAAGTAGTATATACTAGCGTTTATAGTTAGTTCTAGTTAGCCTAAGAACTATATAGGCCGTTTAAGTGTATATATATAGTAATAAGGAATCTATAGCTTAAAATTAAGGTAATTAGTAAAGGATTAGTTAAGAAGTTATAATATTTTTATAACTAAAAAAGGGGTAAATTTACCGGAAGTACACGAATCAGCCACACACTTATAAAACTTAACATTAATAAATATAAAATATATCGTTATACTTACAAAAGAGCGACGAATACAAGGATGCACACAGCAACTTGATAAACGCGGAAAATGAGGCGCAAATAGGGATCATAACCTGTGGGATAATGTGCATGCATTCTACAGGAATGGCTAAGTGAGGCCTCTCAGGGGCAGATCCATCATATGGAACCCATCACGTGACGCACACGTGACGGCAGACAGCCAGTGGGTCCAACAGCCGTCCTTACGAATGTAGCCCACATGATTCCGCCTCACTCTGCCATCATCAACAAGCCAAGATCCTCCTCAGCCCCTGCGCGTGCAGCGCTCGGGTACAACGCCGCTGCGGCCGGAAAAGGGCCTTTGCCGTCTCGCAATGGCCGATCCAACGCCGCCGTGGACAACCGCGGGCCAGCCGTCACCGCCTCATCACCGTCGTCAGACGGCGCTGGAGGACGTCGTTGACCTGTCGACGACGCAGGAGCCTTTGAGCCAGTCGGAGCGTGCTGCGGCCCACGACACGTTCTATCGCGTCGTGCAGCACGTTGAGACTACGGACCCCTACAGCACGGCGTCACGCGCCACCCGTCGCACGACGTACAGCCAGCCGCTGCTTGTGCGGTACACCTACGAGTTCGCACGGTCAGCCGAGTCACGAGACGTCTTCTTGCGGTCGTTTTGCAACGCCCTTGCTCTCGATGTGGCGGCGACCGACGTGGCGCTCGACTTCGACGAGCTTGCGCCTCGGTTCGCGGCGTTCGCCGAGTACCTCATGGACAATTTTTTTCTTCCTCGTACGTCACAGGCGTCCTCGTGTTTCTTTTCTTGGTATTCGATAGGTTGGTTCCCTGACCCGGTACGTGCTCTAGTGAAAGCGTCGACGCGAAAGACGCCCCAGCCCTCACCCGCCATCCATTCTGCCGTCTTGCGTGCACAAGGCGCTACGGACTCGCAGGTCTATGCTGGGACGGAGGAGCGCCTGTCGACGCTGCGCGCGGAGTGCCTCATACGAGACCGGTATCGCTGCGTGATCTCTCGCAAATTCAGTGACCCCGAGTTTCATCGACGTCACGAAATGTATGGCAGCGATGCCCGCGACGACGACGGCACGCTGTTCTCGGACCAAGAGACGATCGAGCTCGATGCCGTTGAAGTGGCTCACATCTTGCCTCATTCTTTGATGAAGGCGAGCTCGGGCTCGTACATGGTATATCTCTCTGCTCTTTCGGTTCATTTAAAAAAAAAAAAAAAAAACAAGAGTGTTTCTTACTTGTAAAGGTACACCTATACTAAATTCGAGTATAGGATGCATCGCGCCAAGCGGCATTGGCCGTCTTGAATATGTTGGATCGGGGCGTCGTCCACCTCACCGACGGCGTCGACATTGACCGCCCGCGGAACGCACTCACACTCGCACCTCTCATGCACAGCCACTTTGGCGCGTTCCAGATATACTTCGAGGCCGTTCCTGGCCATTACAACACGTACCGAATTGGCTCGTTTCTGACGGCGCCCCACAACCGTGCCATCCACCTGCCCGTCACGCGGACGCTGTATGTGGCGGAGAACCGAACGATCGACCCGCCGTCGCCTCGCCTTCTCGCCGTCCACCGTGCGATTGCGCACATCCTGCACCTGTCGGGCGCCGGCGGCTACATTGACTGGATCCTCCGGGACATGGAGGAGCACGCTGTGCGGGCCGACGGGAGCTCGGCGCTGGGTCGGCTGGTGACCCTGGGACTAGGCGGGTGGATGGACGGCGCTGTGTCTTCGTGAGGAGCAGGTCATGGCGATGTCGGGCGACAGTAACGACGAGACGAGATACGTTTTTTTTCCCTTGCCAGCGCTTAGTCGCATGTTGACCAGCCGGTGCATAGAGTGCATTGCTGTCCCACACGGGAACGAGAAAGATGTTGGTGTTCCGATTCGCGGGAGCACCGTAGAGGGACGAGTGGTCGTTTTGCATGATCGACCGGCCCTCGAGGCCAGCTGAAGAGGCGCAAGGTCGCCAGAGATAGGAGAACAAAGGCCACCTGCGAAGCATGAAGAAGCAGGGATGGCCAGCAGACTGGCAGAGAGGAAACGGCCAAGGGCGGAAACGACACAGTAAGGCGTATTGCATGTCAAAAGAATATACCCATTCAAGTTTCGTCCCCACGGACGAATAAAAGCCAAGAGAGTGCGCCACAGAATATCAGAACGCCTCACAAGGCGTCGTTCACGGTGAACCAGTCCCATTGGTTGGTGACGCCCCGAGACAGGAACAAGCTTGCCGCTTGGCTCTTTTGGGATGCGCCAAACCCCAGGATCCACTTGCGAGAACACGAAATACGAAATGCGAGCCGAGACGACGGGGCGCTGCAGGCTAGCGGCGCTGGGCGTCGACGTCTCGTTTTTCGGTTTGGAAGAGCATGGGCAAACTTTATGCTGGCGACGGTGGGTTGAGATGAACAACGTCTGCTTTGGGTTTAGTCTTGCCGCTGTTGTGTATTGCCCGTCGTTGCCCTCGTGGTGCCCGTGGATTGACTCGAATATATTGAAAGGCGACGGTGATGGAGAGTCTCGATTGTGCACTGCCTTCTTTTGTGTTATTCGTTATGCCGGTCTTATGTTGTCTCGCCCTTTTGCGCAGCACTTGACGTCTTCAAAGTATGCATGGCATGAGAATGAAGAGTACATAAGTGACAACTCCCAGACTTCACAGAGAGAGAGAAGCATCAATCACTGGCAAACAATCTCTGGTCATATCTTCTGCCGTATCTTCTGTCACAACTTCTGTCATATCTTCTGCTCATACTTCTCATACGTCTGCCATTTTTCTCACTAGCCATTTTTCTCATTATATCTGTTCGTATCATAACAAACTCCTTCCACGGTCATCTCCTATGCTCTTGGCAGCACTCCCCAAAAACCGCTACAGCACCTCCACCGCCATGCCGTCGTCCATCACCAAGGAGGAGTTTGCCTCTGAGCGCACGTCGACCTCGTCTGGCCCCGACGCCGCCGCCCGAGACAACGCAGTTGCCGAGGCCGGCCTCCCCGCCGCCCCAGCGCCGGCCCCGCGCCGCCGCTTGGACCCCTGCTACTACGACGCCGCCGCCCGCGCCATCAACGGCGTCCCCACCGTCCCCCTCTACATCGTCGCCCGCGTCCTCAACGTCCTCCTGCCCCTCGTCCTGCTCGCCCTCTCCCTCGTCGCCGAGATCCGCTACGACCGCGGCAAGTGGCTCAACCCCATGCTGACCCCCGGCTTCACCGTCTGGGGCGTCTCCCTCTTCGACCTCTACCTCATCGTCGTCCGCGGCCGCCGCCACCACCCCCACCTGCGCATCCTCTACGACGGCGTCGTGCTGGGCTCCGGCACCGCCGTGGCCAGCGGCTTCCTGACGGCCTGGGCCCTGCGCGAGGCGCCGCAGCTGACCTACGCGCTGTCGGTGCCGATCCTCGTCGGCATGTACACGATGATGGTGCTGGAGTACGGCATCGGCATTGAGGGCCTGGTGCAGCTGGTGAAGATGCGCCGCGGCACGTGGCACTATGTGTAGGGGAGGATATGATCGAGGTTAGGAGGGGTGGTGGCGGTGGTGGTGGTGGTGATGCTGGTGTACGACTTTGTCATGGTGGAGAGGGGTACAAGGTATTTGGGCCGTGGACGGTTGCTGGTATGTATTTTATGATTTACGGCAGTGTGTGTTGTCAAGATGGATGGTAATTGTTTTTTTGCTTGTTTTTGTTTTCCATTGGCTTCTTCTTTTTTGCTTTCTTTTGATTTCAGTTCGTTCCTGTACGCATATGTTGGACTAGATTGCCTCGCTTCGGATGTCGTTGACTCGTTTTGCTTTAACGCCATTATAGACTTTTGTATCACGAATTGGAATTGATTTTGCTTTGCTTTACTTAATTTTATTTCACATCATTTTATTTTATCTCACATTATTTACGGCCTGTATACCATTCTCCTCAATGAACCGCTCACTACTGCGTCTGTTTCGAACTTCATTGATCGTTTTCGTTCTACTTCACTTGCGTCTGCCAATACAGTTTCTTTGTTCAATCCGTTTGTGCCCTTTCGACCCCGAATTAGAATCGTCTTGGTTCAATCTTATGGCTGTCGCAATGAAAACAGATTGAATGCCGTTTCCGGACCGCTTTGTTGGTTTGCGCCTTTGTTCGCATCAACAGACCATCGACCCCAATGCGGTCGCATCAGAGAACCTTCCAATGCGACAAGAAAAGGGTAAAATGCGACAAAAAAAAAGGCAACGCCAGGAAAAGGATTATTTTCGTTTCCACACATTCACTGCTCTACTGTCTTCCCGTCACGTCCTGTTGTGATTTCCATCACTTTTCATTCACTTAACTACGTTGACTTACCTTAATTCACTTCGCACGCCAGCCTCTGCGCATTCACTTACACCGGCAGTCCCACGTACAAATTACATCTCACTGCATCTTGACGTTCCTTATCATGGCCAACGGCGACGGAAACAATGGCGGCCCGACGGGAAATGCACCGGCAAATCCAGGAGCAACTCCGGCATCCAACACGCCGGTGAACCAACCTGTGAACACGGCCAATCCTCCTCCGAGCGCCCAACTCAACCCACAGGTCCATCTTGCAACACCGGCTGGCACCCAATCTCAATCTTCCGGTCAACCCGTCGTCCAGCTTGTCGCCCAGCCTGTCGCCCAGCCCACCATCCAGTCGGCCATCCAGCCCGCTCTTCAACCTGCTCTTCCACCGCCAGGACAACAGTCTAATCAGCAACCAGGCCAGCAGGCTGCTCCCCCCTCTCTGACGGTCGCTACGCCTGCATCGGGCTCAAGTCATATCCTTGCAACAGGCGCAATCCCGGCACCGATTACTGTAACTGGCGCCACAGCAATCACAGCTACAGGAAGCTTGCCGACCACAGTTGTAACCGCCGCCCCCGGCCCTGGAGGGGACTCTGGAGGCGGCCCGTCCACCACTCCATCTGGTAGTGTAGGCACTCAGGCCCCTTTGTCTGCTTCAGCCACAGCCTCTCCTTCTGCATCCGCCGCCGCCATGGCCCCGGCCGTCAACAAGCAACTCGCCAACCTCTACAAGCCAAGGAACAGCTCGCCTCTCGCACAACAAGTCGCTACCAACAATGCGAACAACGTGGCCGCAGCGGCAGCGGCCACGACAGCTGGAGCGGGGGCTGCACCAACGCAAGCACCAACACCTGGAAGTGCGTCCGGAAGTGCTCCTGGAAACGCGTCCGCCGTGGCACCAGGCAATGCTTCTGCTTCTGGCTCTGCTTCTGGCTCCGCCCCAGCTGCTGCCAGCACGCCCACACCCGCTCCCGTTCCCACTCCCGCACCGGCTGCTGCGTCTGCGTCTGCTTCGGCCTCCGCTGCTGCCTCCAGGCGTCCCATCTCGTACGACGAGCGAAGGCGTAGGGAAAAACGCGAACGGATGTTGCTGTTGAAAGAAATGAAAAAGGACAAGCAGTGGGCCGAGTTTGAGCGCAGCGCCATCCAGGACATGGACGACCTCTGGGACGAGACGCTCAAGACCGCCAAGTCGCCGGACGCCGAGCTCACGCAGCGCGAGATTGACAAGCTCCTGCAGACGCGCAAAGCCCACGCCCCGCACCGCGACGCCAAAATGCAGGCCGACAAATGGCGCGCGCACCGGTACTTTCTGGCCCAGGGCATCGCCCAGCCCGAGTACCAGCCGGGTCACGCGCCGCAGGGGACCGATCCGAACGCCGCCACCCGCGGCGACGCCGACTACGTCACCGAGCTGCCGTCGGCGGGCCCGCGGTTCGAACCACCGCGCCAGCCGCAGCTCGCGTTTCTGGCGGAGCTGCGCCAGGACATGCTGACGCCGATGCGGCGGCCGGCCATGGCGCCGCGCGGGCTGCACAACCCCAGCAACCTCTGCTACCGCAACGCCGTGGTGACGGCGCTGCTCAACACGCCGCGGTTCCTGTCGTTTCTGTACGTTCACGGCCGCAACATCCGCACGTACATGCAGTGCCCGGACGTCAACCACCACCTGCTGACGCGGCTGTACCACCTGGCCGTCGCCTACTGGGAGCGCGACGGCGTGCACCCCATGTCGGACAATCGGCACGCCGACAGCGGGCCTGGCCTGGACCCGAGCGCAACTCGCCAACCGCCCGTGGCTGGTGACAAGCGGCGCCGCGACGGCAGTGCCGCGAGCGGCGGCAGCGGCAGCGGCAGCGGCGACTTGTACGAGAAGATGCTGACGCTCTTCTGGCGCGCGTGCAAGTACGACCTCACGGGCACGCCCTGGGCGAGCATGCTCAACGTGGCCGACGGCGAGCGGCGCCGGCCGGACGCGACGGCGATCTTGGCGGGGGAGACGCCGGGCCAGCACGACGACAACTTTGTGACGCTGAGCTGGCGCGACCTGTGCCAGCAGCAGTCGGACCGGTTCGCAGCCGACTTTCTGAACACGGCCAGCGTGGGCGCCGTGGACCTGACGAGCCAGCAGCAGGACGCGGCCGAGTTTCTCGGGTGGCTCGTCGAGATGGCCGCCACGCAGCTGTACAGCGCGCCGCGGCGGTACCGCGCCAGCCGCGCCAGCGAGACCTACGACTGCATGTTCCGCACGTACATCACCGACCGCTTTCTCTGCACCATGTGCAAGCGGCCCGTGCGCCTGCGCGGCGAGCGCATCGAGCGGGCGCCCAGCATCGTCCTTCCAGTGGCCGAGGCGGGGGGTCCGGCGGGGGGAGTGACACTGGCACCGGCACCGGCACCGGCACCGGGCAGCAGCACCAAGCCGCGGCGTCGCGAAGGCCGCGACGGCCTCCTGAAACTGCTGCACGCGTTCTTCAACGAAGACATTGAGGGCCAGACGTGCAGCCGCTGCGGCCAGACGCCGCGGCGCCTGCGGCGGATGCGCCGCATGCAGACCGCGCCCGAGGTGCTCAACATCCACCTGGCGCGCACGGGCTACGACCGCGCCCAGCAGCGGCCCTTCAAGACCAGCGACATTGTCGACGCGCCCGAGTTTTTGGACGTCTCGCGCTACCTCGAGACCAGCATCTTCGCCCCCGGCACCCGCATCCTCTACCGCCTCGCCGCCGTCGTCAGCCACGCCGGCGACACCGCCCAGTCCGGCCACTACGTCAGCTACGTGCGCGACGACCGCGCCGCCGCCTTGACAGCCGCCTCCGCCTCGTCCGGCTCCGGTCGACAACGCGCGGCCGGCGGGCCCCTGTACGACGCCGACGAGGTCGAGCGGCTCGTGCGCGCGTCGGCCGAGCGCAAGAACCTCATCGCCACCGCCAGCCACCAGCTGTCCGAGGCCATCCGCGCCGAAAACCGGGGCCACCGCGACGACGGGTCCCAATCCCAATACCAGCAGCCGCAACCCGCCGAGCGGCCCGCCGAGGCTGCCCGCCGCCGCGAGCACAACAGCATGCGCTACCTCGCCATCGAGAGCGCCGACAGCGCCTGGGCCCGCATCAACGACGACCGCATCGTCTCCGGCATCCCGTTCACGCGCATCGTCAACACCTCGCGCGACCCCGCCTACCACCCCAGCAACGGCAACGGCGACTGGTTCGACCCCGTGCTGCTCGTCTACGAGAAGTGGATCGAGAAGTTTGTCGTCGACCCGCCCACCGGCGAGCGCATCTACCAGCTGCCCATGAACGTGCCAGGGCAGGGCCTCCTGTTCACGGGCCCGACCCGCGGCAAATCCACCGACCCGTACCGCACGTCCGCGCATGGGGCCGTCGAGGAACAGCTGTGGCAAGACAATGCGACCAAGGACGTGCGCATCCCCGACCGCGGCCGGCCGCGCCGCGTCGCGTATCTTCCCAGGGGCACCTTCCGGGGCGAACCCGAGGGGGATGTCCTGTACGTGGACGGGGATGACGACGCCGGCGGCAACGGCAACGGCGCCACAGGCGATACCGCGGGTCGGCCCATCACCATTGGCGATGGGGATTCTCACGGCGATGGGAATGCAGCTGCGGCAACGCCGGCATCGGTAGCCGGGCAGGCGGGCACGGGTGCCTCTTCGTCAGCGGCCGAAGCTGCTGCGACGGGCACCGGCTCGACATCGTCGGCAACACCCGTGAGTGGTGATGGTGGAGGCGGGGTGGCGGTGGCGTCTGTGGCAACGCCAGCACCTGGTGATGGTTCTGCATCCGCTGCAGGTTCTGCGTCCGCTGCACCAGTAGTACCCGCAGGGGCATCCCCAGCAGCACCAGTAGCACCCGCCGCTGGCGATGGCGGTGATGGGGATGGGGATGGCGGTGATGATGGCGATGGCGGTGACGGCGGCGATGGTGATGGCGGTGATGGTGGAAACGTTCCACTGCCCGGAGGCTCAGTTCAAGTCTCTCCCTCGTCGAGACAAAGAATGGCACGTGGGCGGCCGCCGGCAAAGAGACGCCGCTTGGGTGATGTGTTCTGGGGTTTCTTTGGTCAGTAAGGGTTTGTCAAGCTGTGGGCTTTGGTGGACGTTGTTTGTCTTTTGTCTTTTTTGTTTCATTCGTCTGTTGTGAACTATCCATCTTCATTCTTGTTTCTGTAGGTTGAGAATGTCATCACACGTATGATGTGTGGTCTTTCGATTTCGTGGTCTTGTTTATGACGTGTTGGACGTCCTCGGTCATAAAGTAAGGCTCATTCGTCTTGTGCTGGGTTGATGCATTGCTTAATCGACCTATGCCACGGCTTCTTTCGAGTTCAACCTGGCCGCTCACGATCTCGACATCGCCCTGTGGTAAGTCTAGGTAGCGTTTGGGATTCTTGACACAGTTCTGTCCGCCCCACAAGGCGGCCACGTTTTTTATCCGTCCTAGTATCCTTTCAGGGTCGGTGTAAACTGTCGTGATATCGCGAGGTTTCATCGGACGCTGGCTAACAGCAAGCGCATGCCGCCAGTGTGGTAGCCAATCACGGCCCAAACAGCAAAGCGTGGCCTGCGACAACGACACGCAAACAATCCATGGCCGACCGACGGCCAGGTGAGCACACGTCGGCAACAGCACGGCCGTCTTGGTGTCTCTCGCCAGCGTGTTTCTCGTCTCGGGTGGGTTGGCTGTAGCAGAGCTGTCTCTCTCGGTTTTGTGACGCTCGTTTCCTCTTTTTAGAAAGCGAGCGCGAGGTGATGGCTAGGATAATATGCTGGCCAGAGCAGACCGTCAATGTCTGTTACAATGTCAGACAAATCCGAGTGCCATAGCTGTTTGTCGTCTGTGATGTGCCAGACACGACTCGCTTGGTCGTTTTCGTCTGACGCGTTTGTCTCTTGTCACGGTCTGACAAGCATCAGCTCAAATCACTCAAACTTTTGCTGTTTGTGGTTGCCACTAGTGTTGTAAACGTGTTGTGTCAAGCGGCCTTCTGTTGAATTGGCTGGCGAACTGCAAAGACAATTAGGTGTCGGTTTTAGTGAACGGGCCCTTGCAGACTGTGAACCAAGCAGTGGTTGGCATGAGTTTGCAAATGTTTGCAAAAGGCCAATTCCTTCCGTGGGCCGTCCACAAATGGAAGGCATATTGCTCCGAATGACAACAAGTACAGACGTCCCATACAAAGATGGCAGACGAGCAAATGCTCCATGTCAACAGCTGCCAGCAGCACATTGGGGCGCGGCTTGTCACCGACCGGCATGGTTCCTGTTTTTCGCGGCGATATTGGCTCTTGTGCGACGAGGCAATGTCGCGTGTGCAACCCACCACCTGTATTTGGACCAGTCTGCGAGGTGTTGTTTACTGTTTGTTGCCGTGAGCTCGTTCGTCGGGCTGTCATCCGATGTCTTGGTTTTCGTCCGGCCCCTGTTCCAAACGACGCTGGCGCCGGGCGGAGGTTGAAGCGAAATGCCAGAGTCATGCTAGGTGTGATGAAATGCGAAAATGCAAAACGCCACAGGAATTATCACGAGATGCTGAAAAGGGGGAGTGTGGGATGCCGCCCTGAAGAGGGAATTGTCCCAAAGAGGAAAGTCAGAAACAGGAAGCTACGACGCCGCACGCCGGCATTGTGTATATACGAAGCACTTTACCTGGTTCGACCCGGCTTGTGAGCTCTTTCCCGTTTTATTCAATTGCCTCTTCCATGTCCCCAAAATGGTGCCACAAAGTGGCTTGAACGGGCGTCAATTTTTCCGACGGCTGCGGACGGTCGTTCGTACCTGCCGTGCAATTTAGATTGCAGGCGGCCAAGGCAGGAGCGAGGGTATGGTATCGACAGGCAGGAGAGACACGATCTCCTTCCTTTTTCTGACAGGCGAAAGGCAGCGCAAAGACAGCAATTTGAACGCATACAGGGAAGGAGCAATGCCCAAGCAAACGACTCTTGAAGAAAGTCACGCTTTGCATGCGCGTCATCAAGTCGTCCAAAAAGGAGACATCAAAAACCTGCGTTCTCCTTCTCAACACTTACTCCAACGAACGTCCACTGATCACTGGTAGCACCGCATCCACGCCGCGGCCTCAACATGCTTTGAGCACGCACGGAGACGCTTACACGATCGGAACACGACTTTGAAATGAGCTTCAGCCTTGCGGGTTGCTTGCGTACCCCCGTCAACCCGGGGAAAAGCCCACGACAACAGACAGCCAAAGCAAAGCGAGAGAGCCAAGCAAGGAATACGGAGTACGTGGGCTGACAGGGGCGCTCTGTACGCAGCCAAAGGGATACTCGACACATTCCGCATGCATGCAAGAATCCGACAACACGACATCCGACTCTGCGTCCAGTCGTGGCCGACGGACAGATTCTGTAAATAACCAGAAACGGCGTGCTGTGCTGCCGCCCTTCCCGCTTCGACGGCCGCAATGCAAACTGCAAAGACTGGCAGTTCTCAGTGGCCGACAAGCATCAAAAACGTGCACTTCTCTCTGCAGGAAAGACGTCGAGGCCGGGGTCAACTGTTACCGCGCGTCGTGAGCACTAAACCTACGACGAGTTAATCACCACTCTGGCGTCTACACTTCCCCACCGAGAAACGACAAGGACAAGGGTTACGGAGTGGCACGAACGAACAAAAGACCCGAAATTGGAAGGGAGCGACTGTTCACGTCTGTCTTTTGTCCTTACCTCTGAGATCAGGAGCTGTATTGACTTGCTAGTACAGCACCGTTTACGGTATACTTTTTTTTCTTCATCTTTTTTTTTTTAAAAAAAAAAGAAGAAGTGAAACGTCCATAGCGTCGACTACACGGAAGTCGGCATACACCTGAACAGCACATACAATAATACGACCGCAGTCACAGCTGCTCTAAATCGAGGGACGAAAATAGCAGCATGCGGGAACCAACACGACATTTGTCTTCAGCCTCGTTTCCTCTTCGTTTGTCTCCCGCTCTTCTCACCACCCCTAACCCGTCAACACTTGATGGTCCAGCCTACTCTTGGGATTGCGAGGCGTTGGTGGCGCTGTTGAGGCTCTCCTCTCAAGTATACGCCCACTCCACCTCCTCTATCCAAACTCACTGATATCACACGGTGGCTACTTTTCACTTCCGTCCTTCACCTCCGCTTCGTCCCATAACACAACCCTACTTTTCTCAAAAACTGCAGACAGCATGGCTTCCCTGCGGTCGTGCCCAGCATAGCCTCCCGAGAAAGCCAAGAAGGGGAAGGTAACAACCCCGTTTTAACAAACGGAAATCACTCGAGCATTCACAAGAAAAGACAATATTCACCTCAATCTCTCTCTCGTTTTCGTGGGAGGAAGACTTACTCGCAGCCTCAACCCCTTCTTCTCATCCCTTTCACTCGCCTTGACCCTGGTTTTTCCTTTATTTACAACCTGTCCCCGCACCCCTTCCCATGCATCAACCTCAGCTGCTATTGTGACATGATACACACGCCGGCCACGCCTTGACAGTTTTTTGTCATAATCTGACCGTTTCTATATCAAAAGCAAGTATCGATGGCCGCTTCTGTTTTGTTTGGTATCTAGCAGGCTCGACTGAGAGAACACAACAATGAAGGCTGTGGCCAGCCTTACAGCGGCACTGTCGATCCTGGTCTCGCTCGCCAGCGGCCTGGGATCGACAGACACCATCACATGGGGAGGCGACAACTCACGGACGGGCTATCAAACGAGCCACAACATGGACCCGGCCATTGTCGGCAGCAACGATTTTGCCCAGATCTTCAAGACGGCCCTCCCAGGACAGTACAACGGCGCATCTGAGCAGATCTTCTCACAACCCCTTGTTTACACGCCCTCTGGCAACACCAGCCAGTATGTGTACTTTGCGACGACGCAGAACAACGTCTACAAACTGGATGCCAAGACGGGCAAAATCCTCGTATCCCGCAACCTGGCCATCCCATTTCTAACAGCCGACCTCAATGGGTGTGTCGACATCAACCCCCTCATCGGCATCACGTCCACGGGGGTCATCGACCCGGACACCGACACAGTGTACTACATGTCCAAAACGTATGCCGACCAAAGCGGAGGAACGGGCGCCCAGGGAAAGCCCAACGGCCGCTACTACCTGCACGCTCTCAACGCCAACGACTTGACAGAGCGTCCCAACTTCCCGGTGGACCTCGAGGGCATTGTCGCGCGCAACAACCCGACCCGCAGCTTCAACGGCGGCATCCACCACCAGCGGCCGGCCCTGCTCCACTCGGGACAGTTCATCTACGCCGGCTTTGCGTCGCACTGCGTGCAGTACAACTTTACGGGCTGGCTTATGGGCTTCGATAAGACGAGCGGCGCCGTCGTGGAGCGGTACGCGACGGAGGGCGATGGGGTGCCAAACACCACGCCCGGCGGCGGCATCTGGATGTCTGGCGGTGGCCTTGCCTCCGACGACCAGGGCTCGCTCTTCTTTGGCACGGGCAACGGCTTCGCCTCGCAGCTCAGCACGATTCCTGTGGCGGGTCGCAATCCGCCCACGTCCCTCGAGGAGGCCGCCGTGCACATGACACTCAACGACGACGGATCCGTGACGCTTGTCGACTTTTTTATGCCCCAGGAAAAGCAAGCCTTGGACGGCGCCGACAAGGACCTGGGCACCTCGCCGCTGGAGCTTCTGCCAAGCGCGTTCTCCTGCGGCGCGATCACGCACATTGGTGTCATCACGGGCAAGAGCGGCAAGACCTACTTTCTCAACCTCGACGACCTGGGCGGCTACCGCACAGGCCCCGACAGCGGCGACCGCGTTATTCAGGTGTACCAGAACGAGAACTCGGTCTATGCTGGCGCCGGCGTGTATCCGCTGGCAAGCGGGGGCGGTTACATCTACATCAACGTGATCAAGTACCCCACGCACGTCTTCAAGTTTTCGTGCGTCAACGGCGTGCCGTCGTTCATCAAGGTGGCTGACAGCCCCGAGTCCAACGCCTACACGCTCGGCGTCAGCCACGGCACGGTGACGTCGCTCAACGGCGAAGAGGGCACGGGACTGCTGTGGACGACCGACGTCCAGGGGAACAACCTGCGCATATACAATGCCGTTCCCAAGAACGGCTACCTGACGGAGATACGCAACTTCTCCGTGCCGGGCACCACCAAGTTCACGCGCGCCGTCTTCGGCGACGGCCGCATGTACATGGGCACGACGCAAGGCTATGTCTACGGCTTCGGGGCACCCACGACGCCGCCGCTGAACTGCACGACGCCCGTCAACTTTGGGACGCTGGACATTGCTGCCACGGCCGCCACGGCCCAAGTCACTTGCACGGCCGTCGTTGCCACGACCGTAAAGTCGCTGACGCTCGACGACCCCGACTTTAACATCACGTCGACCACGGCATTCCCCGCCACCATAGCCAAGGGCGGTATATTCACCTTTACGGCCTCGTTCAAGCCAACCACGGTGGGCCTGCTGACCGGCACCGTGGCGGTTGCTACCAGAAACGGCGTCACTGGTTACGCCTCGGCTACGTCTGTGCTGCTCCAGGGGACCGGCCTCAGCACCGGCGCGCTGCTCTCGGTCTCGCCGCTTCACCTGACGTTCACCAACGTCGTCATCGGCGCCACGCCCGGCGGTGTCCAGGAGCCGGTCATCTTCAGCAATCTGGGCAACTCGACCCTCACCATCACGGACATTCTCTTCTCCGAGACGAGCGCCACGGGTCCGTGGGTGGAGGGTACTGCCAAGGGCAACGGCACGCAGATTGGCAACTTTACCGTGTCTGGTCTCCCGTCGACGATTGCCGCGAACGGCGGGCAGAACGTCGGGGTCACGTTTGATCCGACGGCAGGCGGCAACTTTACCCTGTTTGTACAAGTCGTGACCAACGGCGGCAACCAGACGCTCGAGATCGACGCCAACGCCGGCCCCGGCGCCACCTGTCTGCTCGAATTCCAGACCCCCGACGGCCTTGGCTGGATCCCGTACGAGAAGAACGTCAACTTTACCTTTGGCAACGTCACCGAGAACACGTCGCGGTCGTTGCTCCTGCGCGTCACCAACAACGGCAGCACCGATGCCGTGCCCCTGTCCCTTACCGTGTCCAAGCCGCCCTTTGGCGTGGGCGGCATCATTGGCGCCGCCAACCAGATCGACCTTGCCGAGGGCACCATCCTGAAGGCCGGCGAGAGCGCCACAGCCAGCCTCTACTGCGCCGTGCCCAAGGCGCAGTGGAACACGGACACGTTCTACGGCGCCGCCAACTGGACCTTGAACACCAACGACCCCGCCTGGGACAAGCAGTACATCCAATTTGCATGTGAGGCCGTCGCCGAGCAGGCCCCGCCTCTGCAGGCCGACGGCCGGGGCGTCTATCGCTACGCCGGCTGCTTCAAGGAGAACAACCCGGGCCGCCAGCTCCAGAAGCAGCTCTACAGCAGCGCCAACAACACGGCCGCCCTGTGCATTGCCGCCTGCGCCGCTGGCGGCTACACCTACTGCGGCACCCAGTACGACAGCGAGTGCTGGGCCGGCAACACCGTCCCCGTTCAGCAGGTGTCCGAGAACGACTGCAACTACCCTTGCGCGGGCAGCCTGGACCAGATCTGCGGCGGCAATGGCGTGGGCGCGGACGCCGGCGGTGCCTACATTTCCCTCTACGCCGTCGACGGCGCCAGCACCAACTCGAGCGACCCGACACCACCGCCCGGCGCGCCTGTGGTCAACCCGGGCGACCACGGCTACGTGAGCGTCGGCTGCTACCACGAGCCGGCCGCGGGCCGCGCGCTCGCCAACCAGCTGTCTGTCGCGAGCCAGACCGTCGACACGTGTCTTGCGGCGGCGGCCGTCGGCGGCTACACGTACGCCGGTCTCGAGTACGGCGGCGAGTGCTGGGTCGGCAGCGCGCTGAGCACGGGCGCGTCCGAGGTCGACCTGGCGACGTGCTCCATGACGTGCAACAACAACGGCTCCGAGTACTGCGGTGGCCCGGTGTTGCTTAATGTCTACAAGCTCAACGGCACGGCCGTACTGCCGTCGTCGTCATCGTCATCGTCAGCGCCGTCGTCCACGCCTACGGGAGGACCCGTTGTGAACCCGGGCATCGATGGCTTCCAGTATATTGGCTGCTGGCACGAGCCATCGACCGGTCGTGCTTTTACCAACCAGCTGACCGTCGCAAAGGAAACCGTCGACACATGCCTTGCTCTGGCCGTCAACGGTGGCTACATCTTTGCCGGCCTCGAGTACGGAGGCGAGGTACGTTCTATGGTCTGCCGACCTGTTTTTTTTTTGTTTGATATACTGACACATGGTAGTGCTGGGTTGGCAGCACCGTCAATCCTGCTGCTCTTCAAGTCGCTGATACGGCGTGCACAATGACTTGCAACGGTACGTTGGTCGGCATCTCCACTCATGCTTTCTGATTCTGACCAGATGCCTCTCCAGACAACAAGACGGAACTCTGCGGCGGGAGCCTCCTCCTCAACGTCTACAAGCGCAATACGCCAGCCACGACGTCGTCTCAGAGTGCCACCGTCACGTCTTCACTCTCGACTGTTGTGTTCTCGGTCTCGGTCTCAGTCTCGGCCTCGGCCTCGGCCTCGACCTCGATCTCGATCTCCAGCACTACCACAGCCGGCCACGCCGCCAAACCGACCGTCGGCAACTGGGTCTACCAGGGCTGCTACACCGAAGGCTCCGCCGGTCGTGCGCTCGCGGCCCTGTCGCAGACGAACAACGACATGTCCTACGAGGAGTGCGCCACCTACTGCGCCGACTACGCCTACTTTGGTGTCGAGTACGGCGACCAGTGCTACTGCGGCAACTTCTTGGCCCCCGGCAGCGTTCCGACGGCCGAGTCCGACTGCGCCACACACTGTGCCGGCAACGCCGCCGAGCTCTGCGGCGCCGGCAACCGCCTCAACGTGTACTTGCAGACCGGTGCCCGCACCGGCCCGCCCGCGCCCAAGCCCCGCCTGGCCGACACCGGCTTCGTCTACCTGGGCTGCTACACCGAGGCCACTGCGGGCCGCGCGCTGGCGGCGGCGTCCGTCGCGGCCGCCAACATGACCTACGAGGCCTGTGCGGCCTACTGTGTCAGCTACACCTACTTGGGCGTCGAGTACGGCACACAGTGCTACTGCGGCGACGCGCTGGCGGCCGGCAGCGTCCCCGCGAGCGAGAGCGCGTGCACCATGGCCTGCGGTGGTGACGCGTTTGAGGTCTGCGGCGGGCCGAGCTTGTTGAATGTGTACAGGTATTTGGCGGGGACGTCGTCGGCGTCGGCGTCGTCCAGCAGTACGCCGGGCTCGTCATCTTCGCCCAGCTCCTCCTCGGCGGCATCGTCTGTGGTGTCGTCTATTTCGACGCCATCTACCTTGACTTCGTCGTCTCCGTCAAGCCAATTCTCGTCGTCTTCAATCGCGGCGTCTCTGTCTTTGACAATCTCCAACCCCGTCCCCCCAAACAGTGCGTCTTCTTCGTCGTCATCGCCATCGCCGTCATCTTCATTGCCTGCTTCCAGCTTGTCTGTGGCCAAGTCAACTGCCACTGCCTCATCTTCCGATGTTGCCTCAACCTCTGCAAGCGTCAGCGATGCAGCAACGTCGCCATCTTCACCCCTTTCGTCTTTTTCGTCTTCTTCGTCGTCTTCGTCGTCTTCGTCGTCTTCGTCACCAGTTTCCACGCCCGTCATTGCCACGGGCAATGCCAACTTTACGATCCTCAGCTGCTACCCGGAGCCGGCGTCGGGCCACCTGCTGTCGGACCTTGTCGTGCAGAACGGCACAACCATGTCGGTCGAGCTGTGCTTGGGGAACTGCTCGGCCTACCAGTACGCAGGCCTCGAGAACGGCGACCAGTGCTGGTGCAGCGACACGTTCAGCGCGCGAAACAGCAGCGCCGTGAACGAGACACTCTGCAACGTGGCGTGTCCTGGCAATGCAACAGAGTACTGCGGCGCCGACAAGAAGATGTTGGTGTACAATCTGACACGGCTTGACTAGGTGTGGGCGGGTGATTCCAGTGTGTTGGCTTTTTCTTACATTATCTTTCTTGGATAATTTTGGTTCATTTTGAATAGCACTTGGTTCTCTTCGTATTTATTTATACATTATGTTATGCTGTCCCGTTTGCGTTTGCTTTTCAGCATCTATTTTTACAAGTGCCACGGTTCTTGAAAGAGTTTCATATACTTTTCTTAGTCACTCTCTGTGTTACATTAGGGTATCTACAATCGGGCTATCCACCATTCATATACTGACAGACTTTCATCTCTTTACGATACAGATTACATCGGCACCGCCTTCACTTCCTCGTGCATCGTCTTGCTGACCGCATCCATGCCCAGCGGCGGGCTCTCAATGTCGCTGCCCGACTCCCGCACGCCCTCGATCTCGCCGCGCTTCCAGATGGTGTCCGTAAGCAGCGTGTGGGGCGCAGGGACGGCCCAGCTGAGGGCCGTGTAGAGCACAATGGACGTGACAAAGCCAAACAGCCAGTTGAAGTCGTAGAGCTGCAGGACGCCCGGGGTGACGTGGACGGCGGCGGGGCCGCTGATGCTCTCGGCGAGGCCGGGCAGGAGGGGCGCGACGGGCACGAGGAAGGCGACGAGGGCGCGCCAGTTGACGCCGAGGACGAAGCGGTAGCGGCCGTGGGGGTCGTAGAGGGCGGGGATGTCGATGTGGCGGCGCTTGACGAGCCAGAAGTCGGCGGCGATGATGCCGGCGAAGGGGCCGAGGAAGACGGAGTAGCCGCCCATAAAGGCCAGAAAGGTCGAGGCCGAACTGATAATCTTCCAGGGCACGAGGACCCAGCCGGCGACGACGCCGGCGATCATGCAGCCGCGGCGGATATTCACATAGCGGGGGAAGAGGACGGTGAGGTCGTTGGCGGCGGAGATGGAGTTGGCGGTGATGTTGGTGCCGACCTGGGCGATGTACCAGGCGAGGGCGGCGAAGAAGGCGGCGCAGCGGCCGCCGGGGCCCATGGCGAGCCAGAGGCTGATGATGTCGAGCGGGTTCCAGAGGTACTGGCCGGTGAAGACCTTGACGGCGGAGGTGGTGATGATGCCGAGCAGGCCGCAGACGGTAAAGACGACGGGCAAGAAGGGCAGCTGGACGTACTGGCCGTGGGCGCTGCGGGCGTAGCGCGTGAAGTCGGGGATGTTGACGGCGAGCGTGGCCCAGGAGCCGGTGACGGCGGTCATGCAGCTGAGCCACAGGTAGGCGTAGGTGCTGCCGGAGACCTCGGCCTGGAGCCGGAAGATGTCGCCGCCGCCGCCGGCCTTGTGGACGCACCAGCCCATGGTGGCGACGGCGGCGACGGGGGCGGCGACGAGCTTGACCCAGAAGATGGGCTTGAGCTTGGTGGGGTGGATGAGCAGCAGCGGCATCTGGATGGCCCAGAACAGGAAATACGAGCACATGCCCATGGTGGTGATGCCGGCGCTCGCGGGCAGGTGGTTGGGGATGCGGGCGTAGGCGGGGGCCAGGGCGGACAGCATGACGGTGATGCACTGGGCGCCGTTGGCGCCCTGGATGCCGAGCCAGAACATGGCGAGGACGGAGCGCGAGACGATGCAGAAGTAGCGGAAGTAGTAGCCAAAGGAGGCGGTGGTGATGACGGAGAAGGGCACGTGCAGCTTGGCGCCGATGGCGCCGTTGAGCACAATGGGCACGGCGACGCAGAGGATGCCGACGACCATGCAGGGGATGGCCTCGCGCCACGACAGGCCGACGGCCAGGATGCTGGACGCGGTCTCCCAGGTGCCCAGGTTGATGGTGTCGGTGGCCCAGTAGGCCATGATGCTCCAGATGCCCCAGGTCTGGTCGGCGGCGGGCGTGGGGTCCATGTCGCGGTTGGTCCAGACGTCGGGCGGCGCAATGGCGCTGTCCTCCTTGGGCAGCTCCCAGGCGCGGAGCGACGTGAAGCGCGCCTTGATGGAGGATGGCGATGGTTTCTTCATTGTGGGTGGGTGGGGGGGGGGGGTTGAAGTCGGGGAGAAAACAATGAAAGGGGTGAACACACACCACGGGGACGCAGTCGACAGGTGGGCAGTGGATATACCAGCGTGGCAGGATGCCTCGCTTTATATCAGTCGAGCCCTGGCTGCGTGGTGTCGCTGCTGATCCTCAACGAAGAGTATGCTTCTTTATCTCATCGACCAGCCATCTTGCACCTGCTAATGCCGGGATCCCTGGTGCGACCTGATCCGGGCAGGCCTACGCGGACGTCGTACTGGACTTATTTCGCCTCACTCTGTTGATTTGGCTGCAACAAACGATACAGCTTTGCAGGCCAACCAGAGACAGGCTGACACCGTATCTCTCCTCATGCACGCCGCACGTCGTACAAGTCTCTCTGGCTTTCACAGCCAACATTTGCACGGTGTTCGAGTATGGATGGGTGGAGACGTGCCACCCAGGCGAATCCGCCGTCAATAATGGCCGTCAATGAAGGCATGACGTTACGCCGGACGGGCCGTGGGCAGTGGGCAGGAAGGTTGGGGTCGGTGATCGTCGAGTCGTGTGGCCATAGCGCAGCCGCCTAGGGACGTACCGATAAGAAGCTTCAGCACGGAGTGGTGTAAGTCTGTGAAATGGGTGTATCTGCTGTGTAAGTGCACGCTGTGGCGTAAGGCCTGTATTCCCATTGCTATTCACCGCAGAACTAGGGCTACTCTACGTCAAAGTGCCCTCATCAAAATCAACTGAGATTCTGTTTTCCACTCTGCCTTGGTTTTCCCCCTCTTCCATCTCCATCCGTCATTTTGTTTGATTTTGCTCTCTGCCCGTCTGGCTGCCTTTCGACTCTTACGCTAGTGGCTGGCCTTCTCTTCTCCCCGTATCTACTTCACCATCCGGCCAATCACAGCACGGCGTGTTATCAGCCTCAGGGTGTTGTCAACAGACGACGATTGATGAATGGCGTCCTGTGGCAGTCCAGGCCAAGTGACGGGCTGGTTCCCGTCGGCCGGCCCGGGTTCTTGTTTCCAAGATAGGAAGCACGCTGCACGCTTACATGCATGACTACGACGTACGCCTTTCCACCCCTGTCCGCGACCTTCCTGACCTTATCGTCAGCTGGGGCGAGAGACATCGGCCCAGAACGCGTCTTGCACGCCGCGGCCACCACAGCTGTCGTCTGATTATCGAGTCGAGACAGGCATGTCATGGCTGGCCATTCCACCGTTCAATCACACAAGGTTAATCATGTTCAACAATGCAGCGTATGGTCGCCTTTATCTTGGTCCCAACGACGTTTCTGATAGCGACATGCACGGCGATATGCTGGATGTACCCAAGACAGCGTTTTCGGCCGAAGTAGCACCCCTGCCGTTCCCGTTGGAGGTATCTTGCCTTTACAATCTATCGACGAAGCCGTCAGATCGTGGGGGACGCCTCTCATGCACAGGAAATCTGCAAACAACAGGACTTCTATGCCCGCAAACATGACGGCTGCCCCCACTTCCTATGTCTGCCTGCCGGCGACCAACACCTCTCGGCAATGCCGTTGTCTGGTGGCATTGACAATATGCCCTGGCTCAGGTACTGCTGGCGTGTTTGTATCTCCATGGCTACAAGAGCAGCCTTGATTTTCGCTGTGACGGGGCTCTTGATAACCCCTCTACGACATGACGAAAGAGTACGTTTTGTCCACGTTAGCCGTGAGAGCGTCGGCTGCAGTTTTTTTCTTTTTTTCTTTTTTTCTTTTTTTCTTTTTTTCTTTTTTTCTTTTTTTCTTTTTTTCTTTTTTTCTTTTTTCTTTTTTCTTTTTTTCTTTATTTCTTTTTTCTGTTTTTTAAGATTACTTCTACACGAGTGTGATGCCTTGGTGAGAGTCTGTTAAATAGCAAACTTTTGAATACACTCTTGTCGACCCTCCCTCCAACAAATGTAGGTACGACGTACGGCACAGTGGCAATGCCTTCGTTCCAGCTTCTCTCCTCACACGACGCACCTTGGCTTATCCTAGTACGACGTACGACGTACGGCGTATTCTCATTCGATGTCCGCTCGCCTTGCTCAGCTTCCTCTTCCGGCCCACAAGAGATAGCACCAGCGGACAATATGACGCAGCTAAAGCTATGGCCTCGCCCCGGCCCTGTCCCCACCTCCGCATTACGTCCTCTTAGTGACTGTGGAGTTGTACGTCGTACAATTCCCATGCAAGATACGTATCTTCCTCGTCCTATGCTATCGTCTCGTACAAAGACAAGGCAGGTCACATTTGGGGCCAGTGTCAACAGGGCCAAGGCAGTATCTCCCAAGTCAAAGACATGTGGATCGTTTCCAGAATGACCCTACTGGTAGGACGGGTGCAACTTTACTGCCCCGTAGACAGACAAGTAAGACATCATATGGCATCAGTCCCTACCGATATCGTGTGTATCGTGTACATGTCCCGACTACATCTCAACGACCAATCTCGTCTCTCGTCGCCAAGAAGACAATTCACACCGGGCTTTGGCTCACATGGTATTCTGAAACAACATGTGGGCTGCCTTGCCACACTTTGATCGACGGCTGTCCCAGGTCCATGGTATCAACGGCACGAACGATAAACCGGATTCCCCGATTTATTGATTCATTGAGAGGACTGCTGGTATCGGAAGTAATCTGGTGTGACGCCTTATCGCGGAGGAACACGAGGAATATCAGGTGCGAAGAATGAAAATGAGTAGATAAATAAAAAAAGGCGAATTGAAACAAAATATTAATCAAATAAATAAGCTGAAACGAGTCGATAAAATAAATAAATAAAACCCACATCTCCCAACGTACTCGACACCCGTGAAGTAACGACCTCCTGTCCCCAGGCTTCCTGCTCGTTATCGCCCTGTTATGTTCGTGGGGTATTTATCTCGGCTCAAAGTGCCATTTTAGAACCATGCCGTACAGAGTCCTTAGACTTCCCATAGACGCTGGATCTGCAGGCGCTCCTCGTTGACAGACTCTTTCTCTCGCGAGCTCCATCTTAAAACAACGTACCTCAGTCAAGCACCTCGCATTATCGTTTGTCTCGCTTCACATAGTCGCATCGTGCAATCTGGTATATTAAACCTTCACTAAAATTAAGGGAATTCGGGGTAAATATAAAGGACATGGATATCAAGTAGTTTTGGTGTTTGTAGGGCGTGTGAATGTCGCACTTGGTGTGTTCTCGTGTGAACTCGTCTTCACCACCTCGTCATCGTACGCTCATCACCGTCATCCTCCCCGCACGAGACACAGCAAGCCGGGGGGGGGGGGGGGGGGGGGGGGGGGGGGGGGGGGGGGGGGGGGGGGGGGGGGGGGGGGGGGGGGGGGGGGGG